>JAMKCH010084742.1:0-42392 GCA_023653785.1 Ophioderma brevispina
CGGAAGCCCATCACCAACTATACTTGTAATTCCAAAAATTTATTTGGTCCAATACACACAACGTGAGCAGTGTGCAATTTCCCGTTTAGCATAGCAACATCATGCATATGCATTTTGAAAGAGTAACTGCTTACACAAGATTTGGCTTGTATAGATTTTTACAATGTAAATATACAAAAAGCATCCCATTTATGATTGAAATGGATCAGAATGCTATAAAACTTTTTCTTTGGAATTTGCACCACACTGAACATGAGCGGTAATTGTGGTGTAGGGGAAGGCTAAAATATTTCCTGGTTACCATAAACAAATTAGGTTTTGGGCCCTCATCAAAATGGGAAAGAAGTCAGCCAAAATATTTTTGCAAGCTGTGAGTGAGATGAGAAAAATGTAAGATGCTAATAACAAAATTGCGGTTCGATGGTATTGAATGAGGTGAGGTAAGGACTCGGAGTGATACCCCTTTAATACGCGAGTCAAAGGTGTAAGTTGGGTCACCTGTGGTGGAACACCCAAAAATTCAATACCCTCAACATTGTCATTTATTTTTGTGTTTACAAGCCTAACATTAATTACTATATCGGACACCATTACTATATGGAACTTCTGTACCACTATGAAAAAGCTCCCCCCCCCCCCACCCACCCATATAGGATCCTACTCAAAAGCTAGGTAATTTAGATAAAATATGCACTCTCCTATTGATTACAACCACTCTGCAGAGAATACTGCCAGATAAATCCCCGATGTTTCATCAGAATAATTAACTTTGGGGAAATTAGTTCTAAAACCTTTTAGCTTTTCACAAATCCAGCCAGCCAGCAGGATGTCCAGTGCCCCTGAGCATGTGTTGAGGAGGCTGCTCCAATTGAGGGTTTGCATGTGACAGACATTGGTTTGTTATTAAACAGCAATACCCTGGAGAAAGAACACTTTGTAGAGGTGAGAAACACATATGAAGTTATATTCAGGAAAACAATCTAATCGAGTGACTACCAGATTTCTTTACTTGTGAGGGGTGCGCCACATCGACTGATTTATAAAGGTATATTTACTGTGTACACACGGTAGCCTATTGGCAAATTTCAATTTAGAATATTCTCAGTATATCTTCTAGGGCTTAAAAGTCTTGATTCAAACGTACGCTCAAAGGTCCAACACGACATTTCAAGGCACCCATGATATTTGGTCATATGCAGTGATTTCATATAGATTATAGTAGATTTCAAAATAAATAAGTGAGACCTCATATTAAAAGTTTTAGGTCTGTCCCTTCACCGGGAGAGGTAGGTAAGAGGAAATATTTTAATGGCCACATGTAGAAAACGTTTATGGTAGTCATACATGTATAGTAATGTACCTAGTAAATAATGTTGACATATAAGAATAAATTGTTTCGGCATCTAAGATGGCTGGATGTTTCATTTGAAGTATCAGGATGAACATGTCAAGCAAAGATTCCATTAAATGTTGTTTATTTTACATAATTAACATTTTACACTACAAAAATTATTAATTTCTTTATCACAGTATGGAGAAATAGTGCATTAATTTATATCGATGCACACAAAAAACAACTAAGTTTTGTATTTGTCCATAAAAAGTGGGCCCAAAATTTGTATAAGAGATAGCACAAAGCGGATTGACAAGTTCCTATCATTAAAGACCATTGTAGAAATGAATACATCGGGTTCCAGTAAGCCGATTCTGTAAAGTAACTTTGAACAATCGACACAATATGTTTTGTGATGGCAACAAAGGCTAGTCACCACATGGCACCGAGATTGAACCACCCACCTAGCATTTATGCTAGTGGAAAGTCTCATGTAATTTGAAATCTACTATAGACACGCAGTAGATTTCTTACTTTTATTTTGCTACCGAATTTTCTTAAAAGCAAAAACAAAGGTGATTTTGTTTATGATTATATCAATTAAAACACAGGCTGATGAATTTTGCTTTTGCTCGGTAGGGGGGGCACTCTAATAGTAAAAAATAGATTATTTTGCATATTTGGGCATGAAACCTGGGGGGGCGTGTGCCCACAAAAGCACCCCCACAACCACAAGATTACGCCAACTGTTGTTTAAACTGAATGCTTGTCATGAATCTAAAAATCACTGATATGCCAAAAACTGTTAAAATCACAAAAAATTATCCCCGCTAAAATATCCCGCACATAACAGGGAATTACCAAACAAAACAAATGAAAGAATCGCCAATAACTTACCTTGTAATAGAGTTCTTTCAATAAGATACCGCACAGTCACTCCAGATCTGCCTCTCTTATTTTAGTGCCCAACAAGTCCCTGAGGAGAGAGTGAAAACAATAAATGCAAATATTCGACAGTATGATCAAGCCATTCATAAAATGCTGCTTGCCATCCCTGGTCACGGGACTGGGGTGCCAGGGTCCCTGGTTTGATTCCCCCCAAGATGGTCCAATTCTTCTTGCCTTCTATCCCTTTACTCCTCTTCCTCCTGGGAGAAGGTTAGAGGACCAGATAGAATGGTTTTTGGTGACAGGGCTTGGACCCGGTTAACTATACACAGCAAGAGTTGGTTCCTACGCTACGGTTGTAAACAAAGAGCTTAGGCTACTCCATGTGTACTTCTAGCTAACTGAAGGGTAACCCCTTGATGGCTTTATTGATCGCAGTTGCCTACAACTAAGCAGTACTTGCGAAGTACACAAGCCACTGGGTGAATAGCAGCTAAGTTAACTTAGCAGTACCCATTCCTATAGTGTACTCTACAGTTGGCTGCTAGGTGGACTAACAAGAACCCATGTAAGCCACCCAGTAGTGGAGTACCTTATGCAGTACTCCAAGGGAGTACCTTCACAGGTGGACTGCCCTACCGGCTGCTAGTAGGCAGCACTTTGGCACATAGAGGGCACCAAACATCCTATGTGTTACGACACTTTTGATCCTTTCAAGCTTAGTAAACATCTATATTTGAGTTGAGGCACACCAAAAAACCATTATAGGTGACATTTTGTGTAAAAACATATAACATTATGGACAAACAAAATGTTAAGAATGGATAAAATTACTACAATAATCACACAGAGCTCAAAGCTCATTTGCCTGGGAGTACCCATGAGGGGTACTCAGCATGGGGTGTGGATAGTGGTTAGGCTACAGGCGTGTGTACCTGGGTAGATGATTACCCCCAATTTTGCGGCCGGCGAGTGTGGTAAGGTACCCATGCAGGGGGGTACTCCATGGCTACATAACAGCCTACCCCCCCCCCCCCCCCCCCCTTCCACGGTACTTCCATGAGAACCAAATTGGTGTGTATAAAGGGTTCATCGGATGGATTGTATCTCCCAAAAGCACCATCTGTACAGTTTTCACTATGAGTACAATATGCTCATCCACCAAGGACTCGGTTCAGTGAGTTTGTACTTGACCAACATGACATGAACTGGACTTGTGTGATCGCGGCATCATATAGTCTACCCCAAAACCATGAGGTGTATTTTCTAAATTCACTAGTTGACTGGGAGTTACTGACTGTGCCAAGGGGAATGAGATAGTAGACTCATGTTGTGATATTTCAATTGATGTAAGGTGAGAGCTTAAAATGTTATTTTGTAAACCTCTTTCTCAGTCTTATGGCCGCTCTCTAACCGAACATCCCCAAAATGCTTCTGCCCCTACTGTGTGAGGTTCAAAATTGTTTTTTTATTTTAATTGCAGGACACATTGTGAGTGTTCATGCTTATGCAGTTCATGACTGGCACAGGTACAGTGACTTGACAATGATGCACCCCACTCTGGATGCACCCTATCTTCATGTTGTGATAGACTAAAGGCTACATTCAAGGTACTCTATATCATTCATTGATGATGCTTGACCCACCAATGATGCACCTTTCTCAGGGGTCATATAGTGCATCTTACAACTGATAGGTGTATAATGACCCAATTCCAGATCCCATGTAAGAAAAGTGCTAGTCCTGAGAGGGGTTAACTGCCTTCAGCAGATAAACCTCAAAGAATCACAATGAAAGAACTACAGCTGGTGGGTTTCACTTTATAACAATGAAGTTATCCACTTACTTGACAGCATAGAGGTAGTGCACTATGTCAGCCTGGTCTCTAAGTGAGGTCATCTCAGTAAGCTGGTTCAGTAACTCATCAATCTCAACATTCTCATACATTCCTATTAGCTGTGAAGAGGGAAAGGGAAAATGGTCATATCATCTGATCTCACTGATTCATTATGGTTTATAATATACCCTAAAGACAACCACTGACTTATAATAATTATGTTCATAATCCAAGATACACTTGGGAATATAAGTACCTGTATCAACCCAAACAAGAGTTGGATCGCTACGTGTTCCATCCAAGACACTCTAGAAACACTCTTTACTAGTCTTTGGTAACAGAGTGCTGGAGACTAGCACGTGTGAGATTCTGGCCTGAAATAATGCTCCAGGACCATAACCAGTGAAATAGCGCCATGTACGTGTCTACCCTCATCCACTTGTTGTTCCGTTGGTCCAGGCAGGTCAAGTTAAGGTCGTTTTCGTGGCACTATTTCACAATGGATGGACAGAAATTTAGCATTTCCATTAAATTACAAGTGGAGATCCTCAATCTAATTACAAAATCACTTCTTTTATAACAAACATGCACCTTTGAGCATTACCATTCACAGGTATAGTTTACAATTACCAACACAACTGTGCAAAAACCTTACATTTTAACATTTTGGGTGCTCTTCAAAAAATGTGCTGTTCTTGCTTTAACATGATGTAAAAATATGAAATTGTCCTATGTGAAATGCCATAATTACAATAAACACTTCTAGTTACCTCTTTGTCTTCAACCCAACTAGGATTTTTAGTCATGCTGGTCATTGGCGCACTCATGTCTGACAGCAGATGAAAAGAAGCCCTGTGCTGACCAAGCTGAGGGAGCTTGGAGGTCACTGGGGACAGGGGTCCTTCTCCTGATAAATCAATGGCAAAATACATAGTTGGAAACATTCAGGTATCATAACGAATCACTGACGTTAACAAAATGCATGGGATGTTTCTTATGTACAACTGACTGTTTTGTGTGTGTTTATTTTTAATGTTGCTTTTACACAATCGATTGTGGATTGCAAGGGTAGGCTGTAAGTACCGGACCAAAACAGACTAATCTATATTTGATGTGAATACTTCATTGCTTATGGTGGCACACGTTCTCAGTGTTAAAAATTTCTGGTACTCTTGGAGTGGGACATACATGTTTTGAAATACACAGTACTAATTAACGGTCCATGGCCGATCGCTAATAGCCTCGTCACCAGGGACCCCAGACTTTTACCGGAGAGAGTGGTCAAAATTTTGGTATTCAGAAGAAAGTTTCTCATTTACATGTGAAATATTAGGGCTACTAAAGGATGTTTTGGTTTGGATATTAGAGGTGAAAGTGGCTCCTTTTTGGGTGCCCAATATTAATTTTACACAGACTCTAGGGGGATTGCAAATCAGTTTTAGCTCTCACATCAAAACTGGTGAAATAGTGGCGCTGAACGAAACATTTACAGAGGGGGTTTGGGGTGAAGGAAATCCTATCAAGGTGAATGAAAACTAAGACTTAAAATCGGGCCATACCCTTTAAAAATCTGGGATCCTCAATCTGAATTAGCTTATTTAAATAGATCTTTTTATTCCACCAAGACATCGATTGTTGTGGGGGTTTTTCCTTTTGACTCCAAAATTGACGATAGTGGCATTTTATCCTAATACAACAATGCAAAAAAAAAAACCAAGCCTCACTTTGTCCAAAACTGAGGTAGTGTTTACCTACATTTTGAGGACAATCATTAATCTTGGCTTTAAAAATATTATCAATGAACACAAAAACGCGCTATCTGAAATGAACTCGGTAAAAGGGAAAATCAGGTCTACACAAGTTGTCAACTACAAGATCTCTACGATGTCCTAGCATATCAAATCTGTAGTGTGGCATGTAGCTAAGATTTGTGCATGTTTGCCTCACTGATGGATTAATTCCATGGTAACTGACATGGCCTTTAGTCGGCAATCAGATGAAAAAAAAAGCACATGCTAGTTGGTGCTGGCATATGCATGTCATGAAAAAGTGAACACACCAGGCAAAGTATGCAGGTTTGGCTTAGAAAGATCAAATGCATAGAATCTTAAACTTCAAAAGTCCATATTCTCATTGATAGGTCAAAGTTGAAAGGGTCACATACACAATTACAATTCTTGTTATTAAAAGATTCATTTCAACTGGATTTGACAGAGTACGAAATGATTTGGCAGTTAAAAAATTCGTTTTTATGGTATTACACATGAGCGTGCTATCTGATACACACGTACACACCCACATCCCTCCATGTAATCAGCAAAAAAATCTTGAAATACATGAAAATGTCATTCTATACAATTGGCAATGTTTGCTTAGGCAGGGCCACATTTTGACAATGTGTTTTGAAATAGGAAAGGAGGAGGAGGTTTATAAGTATTCGCGATACATCAACACTATCACGTCATTTGAGGCCAGAAGTACTTTATTCACCTTTATTAAGCATTACACGTGAGAGAAGCAGTCCCAGTTAGTTTTAGAAGCAGAAGGAAACGGGAATACCGGAGGAAAACCTGCGAGACCGAGTATGGACTGTAAACCCCAGATGCACATGAATCCACAGGCCCAGAAATAGGTAAAGTTTCCTCAAATAGTCTAGAATACTACCCAACATTGACTATGGGCAAATTTAAGAAATTGAAAATCCATAAATAAGACTTATGTGACAACAAATGGGAACATGAGCCTGATGAATGATGACTTTCGGAATGAATCCCTGAAATATTTTGCTGGCCATACTTAAAATGATGATGCCAAAAACACCAAATGGGTTAAATTTGAGTAAATATGTGTATGTGGATCTTTGAACTGCTGATTAAAGTGAGAATTAAAATTGAGGTGGTGGTCTGATCTAATTAGACTGAGTCAGTGATATGAAATGGAGTACAGAAAAAGAGATTTTAAAGTCACAATCAATTGTTTCCAAAATAGAAATATCCAAGGTCTCTCAATGGCAAATGTTGTGTCATAGCAATAAATAAAAAGAGAAAAAAAATAAAAACAGACATTACATGTCATAAATGGCAAGATGCCAACATTTTTCCACAAAAAATTTGTCCCGTATTTAAAAAAGGGTTTACAACGTGCATACAACTTTACGACAAAAATTTAAACTGCAAACAACGCAACTTGACAAGGTGTTGTTTTTTTAAATCCTGAAGGAAATGATTGATAGTAGCTTTAAAACAGATATCACTTAAAAAAGTTTACAACTAATGAACTACCTACATTAAAGATTCTAGACTTTGCAATAGGGTTTTTGTCAATTCTCAGCAAATCACACTTTGGTTCCATTTGGGTTGAATCGGGTAATGTTTGCAGCAAGCTACATACAACAAAACCACTGCAGCCATGAGATGTTCACAAGTATATAATAATATGCAGATGATATATGCATGTATGCAGGAAAATAACAAGAGTTTATAACTGACCACTTTTTCTGACACACTTACGAATTCAGAAACCCTTCATGGAATAAAGCACATGTTTATTCCGTTAAAGTTTCCGAATTCATAAGGGTGTCAGAAAAGGTGGTACTAGGAGTCAGGTTACAGAAACTCCCGGAGATAACACACACCACAAAGAAGAGTTGAAGGAATACCTTGGGAATACCCTAAATATGTCTTGAGAACTTTTTCAGGGTGTATTACAACATGGCTTATAGAATGAGCATGTTGTACTCATGGTCACTTCTGATCCTGTTGTAGTTGATGTGGTCTTTCAACGGAAAAAATGCCTTTCTGATGAATAAATATGCATTTATACTGCACAAATTTCTTGCAGGCTACTGTCAATTGCTCACTCTTATTAAAATTTAAGTCTCTTTTAGTACAACAGTGCAATATAAAACAATAAGAGTACAAACAATTTTGACACTTTGACACTTGATTTTTTTCAGTCCACTAGTATATCATGATCCACAATGGGGAATTTGACCACAGCGATTTTGCATTACCAATTTTTTTGCTAAAAATAAGGTTTTACACACATCTCTCTAGAGATAGAGTAATAGAGGGCACTATATTATGCAAGCTAATGATTTGCACTATTGCACAATTCTCACACTAGATTTGTCTGATTTTTGCACAGGCAATTAGGCTATTAGCTCTTGCAGTCCCTGCTTAAATAAATGTCAAATTGTTATGTCTTACATGCAGCAACAAAGGCAGTGATTAATCTGTTTGCATGTTGCTAGTGGAGAAACTCAAATTTAAGTAGCGTTAATGGGAATATTTGAAAGACGTTGTTTTTAAACTGTATTAATTGTGGGACAGAGTTGTCGGCAACTAATCCATCACCCAATCAGATTTTTAAGGAAATCTGATGTGAGGAGGGTAGCTGGTACCTGGTAGAACTAAAAGAAATCTACCTACGAGGGCGTCGGCTCTGGAGTGCTAACGGCAGCCATCCAGCAATGTTTCTATCATGCTGCCTTGCAAGGTGAGCGTAATTGCCCAAAGGCTTGGCCCACCGCTGAAAACTGTGGATTGGCATCAGAAAGGGCATCCGTTCAATTATTTTTGACTCCACTAAATCCTCATATGGTAGCACTATTGCTATGAATGTGAGGTAAATCCTGCCACCCCATTAGGACAAAAAAAATTGTTTGTTTGTCCATAGAGGCTCCTGAAAAAGAAGGGTCAGTAGGTCAGATGTTTTTTTTTAATATTGTGCTTGAAACTCAAATTTAAAGAATGGTAATGAATTAAACACAACAGTGGTAACTGTTTTAAACTCTTGTAACCCTAACGAGGCCGAGATGCAAGAGAGCCAACGAAAACGGGTACCGGTCGGAAATGTTTCTCGTTGCATCTCGGCCGTCAACAACTATTTGGGCGCGCAAATGACTCGCATTGCCCCTCATTGCATCTGGGGCAGTCTTTCCGGAAGATGACGCGATGGTTCTCGTTGCATCTGGGCCGTCTTTACGGAAAATGACGCGATGTTTCTGTTGCATCTGGGCCGTCTTCCCGGAAATGATGCGATGTTCCTCGTGGCAACCTGGGACGTCATTCCGGGAAATGATGCGATGCTTTTTCACTGCATTTCGGTGGTTTTGCCCGCAGAAGGCTTGTTTCATTAGGGGGTGACACTGTGTACAAATGCGCATAGACAATTTTGATTTCGATGGTGATAGCGCCACCATTTTCGATAAGTATTTTTTAATTATGCATCAACTCATTCATGACGTAAACCGAGAGCATGAGTAGCGTAATAGCGCCACGCACGACTATGACGGAGCGTAATAGCGCCACGCACGGCTGACGAACTATAAGCTACAAAGTTCATGTAGATCGTGTGCAGTACCATCCATTTATTTTATTAGTTATTCTCCCGTTGTTATTGCATTCGCACGCGATGTTCCCCTCTTTGCATTTGGGCCGTCCTTACCGGAAAATGACGCGATGTTTCGCGTTGCATCTGGGGGCCGTCTTTACGTAAAATGAACGCGATGTTCCTCGTTGCATCTGGCCCGGCTTCCGGCAAAATGACAACGATGTTTCTCGTTGCATCTGGGCCTTTAAACGACTGTACGCTACTTATTCCTGTGCCGGGAAAACGGCCGAGATGCAATGAAACGCAAAATTTGGCTCTTCGTTGGCATCCGGGCCGTTAACAATAAAAATAGATTGCCCCTCGATGCATTTGGGTGGGGCCGTCGGTCGGCAAAACGACCCGGTTCCTGGTTAGGGTTAATGGTTAATTCGTAAACTATTTTAGGCAACAATAGTACATTGCCCACTCCGTGCCTATCGTAAGGACCTGGCAGTCGCCTGCTCGCCACGGTCCGGTCTCAACACTTGGTACAGTGATACCTTAGTTTCTCCATGGCCACTGATTTCTAACAACTCAGATAATTGAAACATAAAGCAATATTTTAACAGAATTAATATATGGGTCTTATATATGTAATATGTAATTGATACATGTAATTATGTTTTATGTTACTAATTAGAGATTATTAACTACTTATACGATTAATACAAATTACGATTATTTTTAACAAGTACATCTATGATACAGTCATAATGAACCTTAATACAACCTTAATTTAAATACAACCCGTCTGTTAAAAAACAGACGAGTTGCCCTTATAGTCGCCTTTTCCGACATGTAAGGGGGGCAGCGGGCCTATTCTTAACCCCAAACCTGCAGGGGGCACAACATCGTACGTGCCAATGGTTTTTAATAACATTTTGGCTCCTTGTTGCACTTGCACATTCAACGCACTACTCATAAAACACCCAAATGCACATGGCTACAGGTAATATTTCCCAGATTCTGTGATATTTACTTTGTAAATTAATTTTTATACCAAAAACTTGAGGATTTGGAGTTAAAAAGTGAAAATAAAAAAAAAATAAAGAAATAAAAAAATATGGTCAGGACCAAGGTATACGGTCGGTCAGACGGGACAAACAAACAACTTTTTTTTTTGCCTTAGTGGGGACAAAATTGGATTTCAAACTTTGGATTTACTACTACTACTTTAAAAGCAAAATAAAAAAAAATTGCCAGTTCTCAACATCCAAATTGTTTTCAAATACATGGAAGACTTAAGTGATTGTGTCATGGTTTTATTTTAGTACGTTTGAATATTTTTCTTTGCTAGTCTCATTCCTTCACAAAGACCAAGAGCCACCAAAATGGCCCAGTCACAAAAAGAGTGTATGCGACTAAAAAATAACATCATTTTCCGAATCAAAGATCCATTCTTAAAAAATTGAAGACTATAAATTTGTGTCTACCTTGTTTGGTGCAAAATTTAAATAAGACTGTGTTTTTAAAAGGTATATTGCTGTCAGAGCAAATCTTTCAACTACCAGATATTAAAATCGTAACGGTAGCAACAAACAAGGAATAAGGTTTCATATCAAATGCTTGGGATAATTTCTTTTGATACAACTGCTTATGTAGGGACTATTTTGACTTGATGATGGTACTGTTGACCTTTGCCATCAACTAGTCTATGTAAGGTAGGCACCGGAGTTTTTTGGTCTATCACGATTTTGTTGGTGGTGCATTGCGAATTTTCACAATTCTGTAAAAAAACACCTTTTTTAATGTTAATTTGCCAATAAACAAACACAAACTATTTATTAAATCATTATTATGCAAACGTCGGCGAAAGTTGATGACTCACCAATAACGTATTTATAAATCCTAGGGTAGAACCCTACCTCTAACCTTGAATCGTTGAACACGGATGACCCGACTATTTTCCATTGTGAAGCGTCATGATATGGTTGCGCTTTGGTACATTAAACAATATGCTATCAAAGCTATCAACGCGCGGTATCGGGTCTTTGTTCATAATTGGTTTATCCATGGGATAATCTCTTCGGAATTAAACAAATTCGGACTTCGGCCACGGTAAGAATGCGGAAGAGATGAAACAACAACTTCCCACATGTGGACATTAATTCAGGGGCAAGAGTGGAAAACCTGTCACATCATCCAAGACTGTGGCCGGGGATTTCCCACTGAGATTCCCATGTGCGAAAGTAAATTATTCTCGGGGATGTATGCAAAGGCCTCAGCCCGCGGCAGTGCTATCTACATCTGATTCAAATGTTTTATTCGGAATAAGAAGGGAAAAAAAACAGTGATAATGATCGATGTGCTTGTAATTTTTCAGCCTAGAAAAATGTAAGAAATAGGATGTCAACTTTGGAAGTTCGAGCATTGTTTTTGCAAAGACTTTTTCGTGTTCCTGGTTGACAAGCAGAGGAAACATTAGGAAACGCATTTGCGCAATTTTTGACTTAAAAATTGCGCATTTTCGCGCATTTCAAAATATGGGCCGCGCATTTTGCCATTTTAAATCGCGCAAAACAACGGTGCCTAATGTAAGGGCTACATCTAGCCATGATTACTTGTCTTCACATTTTGCTGTGGGGGAAATTCTGTCACTGCTTTTATCCCTGCTCATGACATCAAGCCAAAAAGGGGAAATCCTGACATGTACAGGATTTGCACTCGGGACCTTTCATTTTTTCTCTATTTTGTTACATGAAAATGGAGTAGTATGTTCAATGAATGCATACAGATTTAGATGACTTCAACTTAAATCACTTTCACAAAAAAAAGTAAAATCATCAACTCAAGGAAAATGTGACCTGAAGGCCAAACTAAACATGAAATATGTTGTTAATGAAGTTATTCTGGAAGCAACTGAATACGCACTGATCTGGTCAGAAGCAACACAGAGCATCTTGACTTTTACATGATTTTTATGTGAACAAAAATTTCAGGTCCCTACCAGTCCAAGAACGTCGACGTGCAGATGGGGTAATGACTTGTGCATTGGGGTCTTCCATGGCCGTTTTTTTTTTTTTTTTTTTTCTGTAAAAAAACACCTTTTTTAATGTTAATTTGCCAATAAACAAACACAAACTATTTATTAAATCATTATTATGCAAACGTCGGCGAAAGTTGATGACTCACCAATAACGTATTTATAAATCCTAGCGTAGAACCCTACCTCTAACCTTGAATCGTTGAACACGGATGACCCGACTATTTTCCATTGTGAAGCGTCATGATATGGTTGCGCTTTGGTACATTAAACAATATGCTATCAAAGCTATCAACGCGCGGTATCGGGTCTTTGTTCATAATTGGTTTATCCATGGGATAATCTCTTCGGAATTAAACAAATTCGGACTTCGGCCACGGTAAGAATGCGGAAGAGATGAAACAACAACTTCCCACACGTGGACATTAATTCAGAGGCCAGAGTGAAAAGCCATGCACAGTCATCCAAGGACTGTTGGGCCGGGTGGGGGGTCAATTTCCCCTGGGATTCCACATGTGCGAAAGTAAAATGGTATTCCGGGGAGGGGTGGGGGTACTGTGGGGGGGAACAACAAGGCCCACCAGCCCCTCGATGGCCATCTCACATCTGGATCAAAGTCCAAATGTGGTTTATTCGGAATAAGAAGTGAAAAATAACCGTGCTCAGTGGTATGTGCTTAGTATTTTTTCAGTCGGACAACAGAACAGCCGAGAAAAAAGTAAGAAATATGAAGGTAACTTGGAAGTTTGAGCATGTTTTTGGCAAAGAACTTTTTTCGTGTTCCTGGTTTTGACAAGACAGAGGAACATTAGGAAACGCATGTGCGCAATTTTTGACTTAAAAATTGCGCATTTTCGCGCATTTCCAATACGGGCCGTGCATTTTGCCATTTTAAATCGCGCACAACTCCGGTGCCTAATGTAAGGGCTACATCTATGAGCCACGATTACTTGTCTTCACATTTTGCTGTGGGGGAAATTCCTGTCAAAAAACAACTGCTTTTATCCCTGCTCATGACATCAAGCCAAAAAGGGGAAATCCTGAACTTTACAGATTTGCACTCCGGGACCTTTCATTTTTTTTCCTCTATTTTTTGTTACACTGAAAAATGGAGGTAGATGTTTCAATAATGCATACAGATTTAGAGACTTCAACTTAAATCACTTTCACAAAAAAAAGTAAAATCATCACTCAGGAAATGTGACCTGAAAGCCCCTAAACAGAAAATGTGTGTTAATGAAGTTTATTCTGGAGCACTAACTGAATACGCACTGATTCTGGGTCAGGGAGCAACACAGAGCATCTTGACCTTTTACATGATTTTTATGTGACAAAATTTCAGTCCCTACCAGTCAGGACGTCGACGTGCAGATGGGGTCCTTACTTTTGCATTGGGGTCTTCCATGGCCGGATCTGTGGTTATCAAAATGGCTTTCGGGGGCATTTTCACTAGATACTCTTTACTTTCTTCTATTATCTCCATGAATGACGTCTCTTGTGGGCTAGTTTTTAATAGATCAAAGCCCGCCAAGGTTATAGGCGTGCTTGTCCGAGGTAGCTGTCCCTTTGGTTTTTCGTCTGTGGTGCTTGTGGTGATAGTGGCGGTATCGGTTTTGGCTCGCTGTCTAGGTGGCGGTGCAGTCTGTTTTTCAAATTTGAGGTAGGTGTCTAAAGGAGGGGAGGCAGAAGGAGAGGGTACGAACACTGCAGAGCAAGTTAATAGGATGCAAAAAATAATAAGTTAATAGCAATTAGGAAAAGAGATCACTGCATGGGGTTACATCATGCCACCGAGATAACAGTGTGAGTGCCTTTCCTGTGTATGAGTGCAGTATGTAGCTATGAGTAAAAGGACCCGAGTATGAATTCCAAGAACTGAGTACAAGTACAGAGGTCTGAGTATGAATGGAAGTACAGTGACTATGCATGAGTAGGATACAACTACAATGCAAGAACCAGAAATTAAAAGCACAGATGCATGTGGAAATACCCACTACAAGGCCTGAAAACATACGCACAAGTATGATTGGCTCTAAAATTGGAAGCACAGTGTGAGTAGGTACACTTTGTAATGAATGCTAAAATGGGTATACTGCCACTATTGGTACCAGTACACATACATGGAAAAGCACTCAAGCACCAGTATCGTGCAGCAACAGATTTCAAATCAGTACAGCTATTACAACTTTCATGCAGTTAAAATGGGACCTAATCAAGCCAAACCAGAAATATGCTGCCAAAGTTGCTTTTTTTTTAAATATGAGCTAATTTAACAATCAAATTCTTAGATTTGCCTCTGTTTAAATTAGTAAAATTTGTGTGTACTAACTTGGAAAGCCTGGGTTTTAGATCAACAGCTGTAGAATAGTTCTCTATCACGATACAATATAATCATAATGGGCTTGACATATTCCTGACTTGACTTGATAGGATGGTGTTTATGATATTGACAATATTATTTAGGGTTACATTACGGAAGGATGCTTTTTTCATTCAGTGAGTCAACACATTATGCTGCATATCAATACGGACCCACTCCATTAACTTTCTTCCCATCTCAAGACACTGTTATTTTTCCAATCTTGATCAAAACTGAGCAGATGTGGTTGCAATGCACCGTATGTGCTTTGTGTCTCTGGGTCACAACATCTTCATCCCTACAAGGTGTATCACCTGTCCAACAATATTTCTAATTGGCTCATTACATGACGTAACATTATATCATCGTGGAAAGAATTTTGTATTGTGCCACCACCCTATGAATTCAGCAGCCTCAATGGAAGAAACTGCATGTTGAAGGATGTGGTGGCAGAATACTGAATTCATCCCTATAATCTCTTAGGCTGGTATTCTGAAAGGGAGACTAACTTTAGACCTGGTTTTAAATCAGGGTTAGTCCTACTGTAACATGAGTGGACCCTTTTCCTTTCAAAGTACTCAAAGTTAAATGTAACGGGTGAGAAAATTCCTTGTGGATGGGCCGTTCCCGGCCCATCCATGAGGAATTTTCTCACCCATTACAGCACATTTTTAGAGTATGTTGAAAGGGAAAGAGGTCCACTCTTGTAGGACTAACCCTGGTTTAAACCGGGGTCTAAAGTTAGTCTCCCTTTCAGAATACCAGCCAAAGAAAGCATTCAAAACATTCTTTTCCATATAGCTGTATGCAACTTTGACCCTTTGAACACTGAATTATATGCGGGAGGCACCCGGTGCAGCACCAATGCAATTAGCACATGGTACGTTTTGAAGTAACAATGAAAATGAAAGTGACATTCCAAGTTGGAAACAATACTAAACAATGCAAGGCAAGCTGAAAAAAATGCTAATATATGCAATTAATTTTGAGATAATTCAGGGTCACACTGTCAATGACAAAAGGTGCAGGTGCCATGCTTGGTGTTATTGGTGCCAGCAATTGGGTGTTTGGCACAACCGTAATATTCTGGTCCAATAACAGTGGCTTATTTCTGTTTGTTTATTATATTATGCCTTTCAAATGTGTGTATAATGGTCAACTGTATCAATGCCAAAA
Organism: Ophioderma brevispina; assembly: GCA_023653785.1. NCBI lineage: Eukaryota > Metazoa > Echinodermata > Ophiuroidea > Amphilepidida > Ophiodermatidae > Ophioderma > Ophioderma brevispina. The sequence continues at coordinate 15,950 of JAMKCH010084742.1, forward strand.
TCACTGTCAAATTCTCTTTGAACTTCACTCTCATTATGCAAACTGAAGCATTCAACTTTGAATTATAATCATCAAATATCTGTGCCAGTTTCTGCCCCTCTGCGATACATTTCAGCATCATATTCTTGCACGAATCCAGCCAACAATCGGGATGACTTTTCCCCTGACCAGGCTTTTGCACCTCTCAGAACCACAAGGCTGCCCACACCACTGCTTTAACCCCCTGGGCACAACCAGTAGATTGACCAATCAGAGAAGTGGTAAGAAAACTTATAAGGTGCATATAAATATACAGAGGATCTATTTTGATTGGTTACTCTGAGGTTATATCATGTTATATCATGTAATGAGCCAATCAGAGATACTGTAAGAAAAGATGGTAGACCTCAGGGTCAATGACCCCAACTACCTATCCAAAGCATTGTCAATGTGGTTTCATTCCATCAAATTCTACGACTAAGTTAGTTACTCTAAAAGTTAATGCTCTGAAAGAAAAACAAAATAGAATTACACTGTCATCATTGTTAATTTGTTTTATAAATCAAGGCCAGATAAGACGTATGTTTTATTTCTGCCAGTATACCCACACACAGATAATTTTATCTAAGTACCACTGGCTTGTCGGAAGCATGGTAGTCAAATTCTACCCCAAAAAAGTAAATTGTAACTACTTGCAATAAAAAAGAAACAAGACAATTTCGATCAAAAAAATATTGTAGCTAAAATGAGATAATCAAGTTCTTGAATGATCAGGACATTAATCCATGCAGCATTATTTTAAAAGGTTGATGAATGTGTTGTCATGACAACATGTATTGTGTTAACCAAATGATGATTACCCTGGCTCCTGTGATTATGAATAATCCAAATCATCATGTGAATGCAATCGTAAGTGCAATAGCTGCCATTTGTCAGAAATTCCCATTAAACATACTATTATGCCAAGTCTTTGGTCAGTGGTTCCTGAAATGGTTCTTCAGGTGACACATTTGCCTGAAGAACCATTTCAAGAGCTACTGACTCAAGAAAAGATAAATTGATTTATCCTAATACGTGGCAGCACACAGATGTATCACATGGCAGCTATTGCACTTACAACCTTCTTGCACTCACATGACAAACTATTTTTATCAAAGTATTAATATCTAATTCTTTTAGTGAGATCTTCATGATTTACTGTAAAATTCCTAAACCATTAAATCTGTACCCATGTGAAATGTAGAAATATTTAATTAAATGTTATATTGTTAGATGATAACTCTCCAAGGTGGGGTAATGATGTAGGACGATAAAGTTCAAACCAAGTGTTTTTATTATGTGTAGTTATTTTAAGGTGTTTCTACAAGAATGATACATGATTATTTTAGCAAATTAAATTAAATTCACCTCAAAGTTATCAAAGGGTAATCCTTAAGAACTTCAAAGAAATTAATAAAAGGCAAAAAACTATTGTTTACTTGTCCATAAAACTTTTGACAGTTGGTAAGATTTTTTTAATCACAGGGTCATTCCATGCCAAATCACGCGATATTTTGAGGAGTTTTTTGCTTTACAATCTCAGAATTGATGTTGTAGTTATATATCATTGTTATATTACCTTGTGCATGCTTTAAATTAGTTACAAAGCAGGAATTAAGTGTATTAAAAACTTTTTAAGAAAAAAAAAACAAAACAACAAAAATAATGACAATAAAAAAATATTTCCTAAAATTTCATAAATCAGTCATATTCTTTTGTACAGCATGGCAAAAAATAAAAACATTTTGCACTTCCAACAACTTGGGTTGGTCACATTTGGACAAGCAAACAATTGTTTTTATTTAAAGCGACATAATGGCATAAAAAAATATTCAGACATAATGAAAAGGACCCTTACTGAAATCACTTCCACAAGTTTGAAAACAATTTGGATGTTTACATTCTGTAAAAACAGGAAGAGTTCCAGAGGGGAAGGTGGCAGTTCGTGGTGTTGACATCCATGACAGAATTTACAGTGTATCTAGCATGTTTTGTGACACAATTCAAAAGCATTCAGACCAGGATTCAGGCATTGTACTTTAGGCTTGTAGTAAGATATTGATCTGGCAAGTGAAAGATGGATTAGCCGGGATTAGCACATATACAATAGCAATGGTCTGTGAGCTGATGACAGCATGCTTTTCAAGTATGGTAAATGCTGGCAGTAATGTCAGCATCCTTTTTCCAGAAATTGCCACGAACAGCCACCTCCCCCTCTGGAACTTTTCCTGTTTTTACTGTTTTTACAGAATGTAAACATCCAAATTGTTTTCAAACTTGTGGAAGTGATTTCAGTAAGGGTCCTTTTCATTATGTCTGAATATTTTTTATGCCATTATGTCGCTTTAAGCCTAAACAAAGCTTGCTGCTTTGTGTAGAGGGGAACAGCAGAGAGGCAATACAATTTTACACAGGGGTTACATCCTGCAAGCTGCAAAGAAAATTCTGAATGTTATCAAAGAATTGTTGTAAATGGTTTAGAATAACAAACAGAGGGAAGGATAAAATCTACGGGGTGGTGTGAAATGTCAGTGGGGTGTTGCTAACAAATTGACATTTGAATGTTCACTTTTCATTACAGATCAAAGAAGAAAGACAGGGGAAGTACTATGAGAGGTATGACTACTCTGCTACTATTAATATTTACAAAGTGGTTCGGTTGGCTTTGTAAAAGCGAGGTGTTTTGTAACATCGTAACAAAAATCACACTTTTCACACAGCACGTCTGTCATCACAAAACCAACACAACGTGGTTCTCGAACCACTAGTCTCACCTGCTTCTGTGATCACCTGAAACTTTTGTAGTGAAGCCAAAAGGCCAAAAAATGAAGTTGGAATATATGAACATGATAATGTATTTCTTGCATAAATTATGCAAATTAGCTCATTAGGCATGCAATAAATGCATCAAGTGACATGTACATGAAGCCTTAGCTATAAGCTTTCAAGTGGTTGTCCAATTCTAATATCTACAATATTTTAAAAATGCATTTCTATCATTTGCATAAATTATGCAAATTAGCTCATTAAATATGCAATGTCACCAGCAACACATGAGCATAGAAGTCTTAGCTTTAAGCTCTCACATGGCAGAGGTCGTATCCCATAGTATATATAACAAATGGTCTACTTTTTGTGTAAATTTTAAATTATGCATATATCAACTACTTAATTTACATACTTTGTTCTCACAATCTAATCAAGCCAAGAACTTCTTGCTCTCCAACTATCACCAAGTTTCACCAATTATAATGACCGGGGGAATTTTTTTTTTTTTTTTTAGGATATGAATTTCTCTCAAATTGCACTGGAACGATTGTAGACCACATACCAAGAATGTTTGGAAGGTTTATTGGCCAAACAAATACAAAAGACAACAGCAAACCTTGTTTTGAACCTGCCTGCTTTCCAAATCATCCTTATGGAAAACCATGCTTTGATTTTCTATCGTACACGACAGAAAAATCGAGGGTGCTTCTTTCTGGAAATGTCCTTGTGTTTATTTAACTCATTCAACCAGGCGGGTGACACTGTGTACAAATTCTCATACACGATATTGATATCGATAGTGATAGCGCCACCAATTTCGATAAGCTACCTAATTAGCTAATAATTTATGCTAATTTATGCAGTATGATGTAAGATGATGTTAAATAAATTTTATAGCACCATGTACGACCGCCCATCCATAAGCTACAGATTTCATGCAGTATGCTTCCACTCTCTTGAGCGAGTGTCCTATCCCGATTTATTTAGGATCCCTGATATAACTTCAAATAATAGATATAATGCAAAACTTTGACTAAATGTGACATACAATATGTACATACACATACACAATTACTAACTGCATAGTCTCTCCAAGAACTTTGTTTCAGGCGAGACCAAAAAATGAGTGAAATTTGAATGCTACTTGTTACTACCACCTCTGCTACTTAACAACAAACATGGTACCTCTCCAAAAGAACTCCAAATTGCTGAAAGATCCTGAAATTAATCATGACAACAAACTACTAAAAATCATAAAAAATCAAAATAATCTACTAACAACTCATACTAATGGTTATTTTGCTAATGATAATTGATTATGTACAATAAATATTAAATAAATGATGAAAAATAAAAGCTATACATCTAAAAAATATACCCCTAAACAAACGTTTTCAGTGTAAGGCTACATTTAATCATGCATTTTCTTTTTTTCTTTTTTTTTGAGCCATGGAATCTCTTTTTTTGTGTATAGTTTGACGGCACTTTTCCAATACACTTCACAACACAATATTGTTTATACAACTTGTCTTGCTTTCATCTGGGATACACTCAAGATATCCTAGATATCCAATGAACAAAACCTTCAAGGCAAAGCTTCCACCCAGCCCATCCCTTACACTATTCAAATTCTTTAAACCTAATAATGCTCAAAATATTTACTACTTTGGCTGCAAATGATTAAAAAAGTCTTAAGGGGACTTTTCAATGGATATCAATAGTTTACACATGGACAAAATAAGTTATTTCAATTGATAGTTTTAGGAATAGTGATATTTGGTGCCCCCCCACCCCTGAAACAAATACTGTGCAGTATAGAAAGACACCAAATCACTAAATGCTGAAACACCTCAAATGCTTCTAAAAGTGCTTTTAAGCAAAGTATGCCACCCTTAAAAGTACTGGAAGGAACTATCTCTATGAAAATATTCCTCTAATTTCAATGCATCCAACACGATCCCACAATGTGAAGATATACAGCATAAACAACGTAAATGATATCACAATCATAATGATGTCTGGTTCTACCACTAACCTGACTGATTAATTGAATCAACGTCTATTGATCGTGTCCTGGATATGATGCCATGCACACTCATCCTCCGTCTTTCCCTCCTTGGAGGCATGGACGGTTCATCTGAGTGGGGCTTCTCAGAAGACGACACCTGCTTCACCTCTGGAAGGAACGACTTGGGACTTGATGGCGAAGGAAGCGAATGCAGTATGAGGTGTGAATATCTCTCAATTTTCAATTCAACTGTTAGGAGAAGAGAAATGGGGTAAAACGCTGAGATTTTAAAGAGCATCATCAACACACAGCTCAACTTTTATATATTACAATCTTGCATTTGTTCAGAATTGCCGTACACATTACAGTGGGAACATTTTGAGATTTGTTACTTTCACACTGCTTTTCTTATTAAACTTCAGACCTGCAACGGATCCCGATTCATAATTCTGTGGCTGCTGGAAACGTCCTTCCAATATGAAATAGCCAGGTAATAATGCCATGTACGTACTACGAGTCATCATCCATCCCCTAGTTTTTTGAGGTGGCACTATTTCATGATGGACGACAAAAATTTGGGGCGTTTCCACTTCCATGTTAAATTACAATCGGAGATGCCGATTCTAATTACAACGGATCATATTTTTGAGCATTTCACATTTCACAACCTTTTGAGTATTACCATTCACGGTAGAGGTTTACCTAGACATTCAAACACAACTTTGACAAAATCTTAATTTTGAAAATTGAGTTGATGCACTCTTCAAGTGCACTTTGCTGATTTTCGACCAGACAACGTCCGTATTACTAGCACAGTGCTCTAACTAACCACCTGATCTAAACAGACGGGTGGCAAAAGCGTGACTAGTATACAATATTGACTGCTATGAGGGGCATGGTTAAACTGAAGGCCCATGGATCTTCGAAACCATACTATGCCCGAGGCGTAAGCTGAGGGGCATAAGTATTGTTGTCGAAGATCACCGAGGGCTATAGTTTTCACCCATGCTCCGAATAAAAAGCAGTCAATATTTTGTTTTAATATACCGACTAGGTACTGATTCCGTCAACTTATTGGTTAAAAGGACATTCTAGTTCTACGCCAGGATGCTAACACAGGCCTATTAATATCATTATGTGTAGGCCATGGCATGCATGCATGGTTTTAATAAAACCCTTTGTGTACTTAGGTCCCAAACATTATGAAAAATTGCAATCAACCTTTCGTGGTGTTCAGGAAGTGATGTTGGATCCCAAACCGGATCACCGTAATCGACTTCTTGCCATTTTGTGGTCGGCAGTATGCGTACCAGCCGATTCAGCAACTTTCACTGCCTGCCAAGATTGCCGTTATCGGTGTCAATTTAATCCTCGAATATCTTCCCGGTGTATTTTACCTGCCGTTTGGCCTATGAGCTGCATCTGTGATTCCTTTCAGATCTTCTAGAAGCTCTAGCATGACTACAGGTCCTGCGATTCAGCCATTTCCTTGCCAAGCCTGCATCAGACTTGCACTACTTTTTTGTTGTTTACTCCGGACTGTCAGTTCGGCCCGACTCGCAGGCTGGTTCGGCATATCCGTCAAATGCAAAATTCGATCTCTTACACCAGCATCAATATTACACTCATAATACGATGATATATGTCCCGTACAGCAGTCCCCTCTATTTTGGGCAGAGGTTCCAGGGTATAGTCCTGAATGATATCCCCTCTCCCGGGAATAGTTCATTTTTGGTTCAATTCTTGAGCAGTTGAATTTATGCCTCCACTTTTAACCAATCAAGATGACAGGGATCTAGATATGAGGTATATAATTAAACTATGGTACTGTATTAATATGAAAAGGGTTTATCCTTTTCATTAAAAAAAAAGAAAAGGCCCCATCAGGATGTTTTATTTTATCATCTGAATGCAAGAAGTCGTGAGTGTAATAGCTGCCATTTGTCAAAAATGCCCTCATTTTTGTCTGTGGTTCTTGAAATGGTCTTAACCATTTTAAGAAGGCCACTGACTCAGAAAAAAATTTCAGCATCATCCTTATACATGGCACCACACAGATGTATCACTGGCAGCTATGCACTTGACGAACCTTCTTGCGCTCCATGACGATCTACATAGGTCATGTGCCATGTCTGATCTTCTGCTTGACAGCCTATGGACACTTCTGACTCAATTAATTACTACACAGTAATCCAGGAATGCAAAACTGAACATGTGTGATGCAACGATTTTTAGCAGTTGTGTTTTAGGCAACAAAAATATTTGTACACAAGTACTTGTTTTACCCTAATTTTCCCCAGTTTTTTAATCATATTATTCACCTTTGGACACACGTTTACCTTTATGCCCAGTTGATGATGACTCTAGAAAGCCGTAATCTCTTGATACAAGATGTATTGATGAGTCGGACATCTTTCCCAGTCACCTGGCACCGTTGATTAGGCCGCTCTTCATCTTATTGATGACGTTTAACATTGCCGGTTGTAACCAACCGGCATTATCTGTGAATAGGAGAAGTTGCAAGGGATGAATATCGTTCTTCACAGATGCATCTTTTCACAGATAGCCTGTTTTGTTGATTTCCAATATTTAGATTAAACATTGCCATTTTAATTACCTACTGGGTGTCCTAAAAAAACAAACCCAAAAAGTGCCCTCAATTTACTACTTTAAATTTATGTTAATTATGTAAATGAATGTCTATATATATGTAACTCTCATTACTTAGCATTAGCTGAAAAAAAATTTAATCACTTTTCAAAAAGCTGAGTTATAGCCACTTAATGAGAATGGCTGTTTTTTTTTTACTTTGTCCACAGACACCGGCTATGTGTTTTATCCTGTCAGTGATTTGTCACCCAATGCTGCATTATTGGAAATTCCCTCTGTTATACCTTTTACTCAACAATTAACTACAAACGAGACAACATTTTAGTTAGAAAGGTGATACCAAAGAACAAGATATGACCCCCAGTTACACCTGAACGACCTTTGAGCTTCTCATCTGTTACTTTGAAACATACCAATCTTACCAATCATATTTGAAGTGATAGTGACTGTTATAGTAGGCCTTCCAAGTTCTCGCCAATTATGTCTTAGATAGGCTAAGTCGCTTTTACATATGTCAGCTAACAAGTCATTGTCCAGTGCTAAGTAGAATTGCTGCTGATCTAAAAACTGAAAGCATAGAAAAGTACAAAGAGCAAGAAAATATGGTGCCAGGCCAACATCTATGTAGGTAGTGGGTGACAATACCAAAATGACAAGAATCAAACAAGCTTATTAATTTTCATGAGTTTGTTGCAATAAATTCTATTCTGAAACTGTCTGAAAATTGTATACAGGGGTCTAAAGAAATTGTTATTTTTGTTAAAGATTGATAAGATAAACAGTCAGAGAAATTACAGTTTTTACCCACCCAATGTGTGACGAATCAATTTTTATACAACAGTTAATGACAAGCACCGAAGCAACCCTAGAAGGAAATTTTTCTAGGACTGTGCCAGCGTGGGAATTGAACCCACAACCTTTTGATCACTAGGCGGGTGCCCTATCCACTAGACTTCTGGCTGTGTCTGATAAACAGACCTCAAAGCTGGCACTTAATGGTAAGCAGTAGGGGTACACAGGCTCCCAAAATGGCCTAATGACAGGAATGAATATCTCTCATTAACTAATTTATCAACACACCAAACTGGAGAGATTTCAGTCTTCAGACACTGACCGACTCCCATGGTGCCAATAGAGATCTCTAACTCGGACTACTCTTTCAAAAAATTACCTGTGGTACAAATGCCATTGTATGTCCATGTAGAGTGTAGAGTTTACTTGTGCTGAGGAGACCATGATCACTGGATGTATTTCCTGAGAGTTCCATCTTTGCATTGACACCTTACAGAAAAAGGAAATAGGCATTCTTTGTTAGAGAGACTCTGGGACATTTGAAAAATAGTGCACCCTTAAGATTTTTCAAAAATGATATCTTTGCATGGTTATAAAGCTTTCATATATACATTACCCCTCACCTTGAAATGAATAAGACCAAATCAATGCCCTTATGGGTTAACAGAATGATTTTAAAATAAAATGACTCCAGCGACATTTATTCAGCAGAGGACGGAAATGACGCTTAACACAAGAAAACACATGCCAGAGTTGATTCCCATGGCATACACCCTGTTTGACCAGTCTCCGGTCTTTGTAGTTTTAATATCATTGAGTACGAGTCTATGCTATCCATGTAATAGACTTATTTGTTGATTAAAGTTAGGCAAACTTAAAGTTCGTCTAAAAATTACTTGGATGTATGTTCCTATCTGTTTTGGGGCATGTTACTTTGATGTGTAAAATATATCTCTATTCTTCAAATGGTCTAGACTATCATTTGCGAGCAAATTGAAGAAATTTCATATTTTGTGAAAATGTGCCAGTGTCGTTTTAGGAGGTAAATAAAATTAGAAATTTTCTATAGAAAAATACTAAGGAAAGGTGAAGAAAAATTGCAATCTACAAACAACAGTATACTTTGCAATTGTCACACAAGTGAAAATATTTTGGGATGTTAAATCCATTTACCTTTCAATGCATGCAATTCTAAGCTCTGATATAAAATGCACTTAGATTTTTTTACTAAATCTTCAACCATCATCAGTGATACATATTGCTGGTGAACCAAATACAAAAAACTAGAGGCAAATTGTGCTCGAAGAGCACGAACCTAGCCGTGGGGATAAAATGATCACTTGATGACTAGGCGAAACAAATAGCTGTAATGATCACTTGCTGATCACTAATCAAAATTTTATGTACACCCTATGTGCACTGACCATAGACAATGGATGTGCACAACTGTCATATTCAGAGCACCTTATCTGTCAAGTAGAAAATGTTCATGTGTATTAGCTAAAATGGTCAAAATGACCACAAGATGACCACTGATCCAATATCTGTAAAACCATAGGGCCTACGAAAGGTGACGCATACACATAAGTGTCATGATAATAGCCACTTATTTGCAGCACAACATCATAGCTTTTCAAAAGATTTTTGTCAAAGTGACCCAAATGACCACTTGCTGACCACTGACCAAAATTCTGTGTACATCTAATATGCACTGCCTATAGAAAATGGATGTGCACAACTGTCGTAATTAGCTTGCCTTATTTGTCAGAAAAAGAAGATTTCATGTGTATTGGCCAAAATGGCCAAAGTGACCACTAGATGACCACTGATCAAAAATCTGTGTATACCTCATATGCACTGATCATAGGCAAAGCATATGCATAAGGGTCATAAGGGCCACTTTCTGCTGGAGAAAAAAAATCATAGATTTTAATAAGATTTTGGCCAAAATGGCCAAAGTGACCACTAGATGACCACTGATCAAAATTCTGTGAACACCCCTTAGGCACTGGTCATAGGCGATGCTAGTGCATGAATGGCAAAACTAAGGCAAGCTGTTTTTAGGAGAAGAAGGATTTCTTAAGATTTCGACCAAAATGACCATACGCAAACTTACCAAAATCCCGGGTTCGAATCCTGGTGGGGGTCACTTGCCGGGACTTATTCGGGTGTTCAATTCCAGATTTAATCTGTATATGAGCTATTGATTAAATACAGAACAACGCTCTCCTCCATGGTTTACATGGAATTTACATGAAAGCATCCCGTCCTTCAGAGGGGACGTTAAGCCGTCGATCCCGTGTGCAGAGAGTCACAACTGTACATGTACGTTGCAGTCAGTGTCGAATAAGAGTAGGGTGTAAACCCCTGACTGTTCCCAATCCCCCAGTCTCAAAAAAGGCGGGACGGGTCAGGTTTGGAGCGTCCGTATCATGGATACACGCGGCCCCGGATCAGCTTACTCAGTTGTATAAATCCTGACACCACCACAAGCCATTACCAGTGACTTGTGGATACGCTAAGAAGACGACGACTAGTAGCATTTTGAAGCAACCGGAAGTGCGTGGGAAACAAAGAAAGAAGAAGAGGAAGCAGAAGAAGCGGAAAGAAATCGCACAAATACAAGACCTAGCCGTGCTACGCACACGGCTAGGTAATAGACCTATCTTACAGTAAATATTGGCGGTACACCATACTGTGAATTCCACAATGTGAAACCTTTTGGTTGCGTATTAGTGTGTTTAACTGAGGTGGGTGGAAAACTGGGGGGTGGGCAAAATTATACCACTTGTTAAATGGTCTATATTTATTTCGTGTTCATTTACCTAGCCTTGAATTCAGGTAAGAAAGAACTCTAGCATGATATACACGTATGGGCTCCACCTCACGGATATGTTGCACTTCAATCCCATGTTCAGCCATTTTAGTCACTATTTCTTTATCTTCTGCTAATAAGCACACTGTTTCAAAGAGGAATAAAGATACAAAGAAGATGAGTGATGGTTTTGCACAAAGTGTGCTCTGATTGCGTGACAATGTATAGAGGTCATTCTGTAAAAACATTGAGCTTTGATTCTCTGAAATGATGACCTATGACAAAGTAACCTATGATAGTATGACCATTTAATTATTTTTTGGGGGTTGGTTAAAATATTTATCTTTTTGAGATTTTTGAGACTACTGCAGCTCAACTACTGTGCTTCTATGAGATTTTGGCCTGAAATTATGCTCAAGGAGCATATGGTCCAGGACCATAGGGGTCCTGGTGGATAAATAATCTGGAGAAATATTCTAAGTCAAATTTGAATGCACATGCTCCAGGAGCATATGGCAAATATGCTCCTGGAGCAGTATTTGATTTAGAATATTTCTCCACTGCTCCAGAAACATATTGTCATAAGCTCCTGAAGCATTGTGCATTCAAATAATGCTCCTGGAGCATATTTTACAAAATATTTCTCCAGATTATTTATGCTCCAGGAACAGAGTCAAATATGCTATGGAAGCTGCCCTATGTTTCCTGGAAGCCAGATATCACACTTAAAGTAAAAACTTGTTACACTGGTGTATATTATCAGAGAACTGTGCCATGGACATACAAGGTTAAAATCATTATTGTGGTATATATAATTTAATACCTTGCACGACTAGATCTGGTTTAGGCTCTGTGGCCATCCTCCTGTTGAGAGGATCAACTTCCCCTGGTGCGATGAAACCTTCTTTGAGCAAGCAACCCAGGATGTGAAGCGAATTACTCCACATTGGCTGTGTCTTTCCCCCAGGGAGACGATCTTGACTGTGGGGATTCTTGTACTCTAAATCAACCTGTACATAATGTAAGTCAAAGAAGAACCACTGAAACTATAACGGAAATTACGAGGTGTGTAATTAAGATGGCTACCGCAACTGTGGTTTAAAGAGACACTGGCACATTTGAAAAACAGTGCGCCCTCAAGATTTTTCAAAATTTATATTTTTGCATGGTTGTAAAGCTTTTATATACATTAGCCTTCACCTGAAATAATTAAGACCAAATCAGCGTCCTTATGGGTAAACAGAACGATTTTATAATTAATGTCGCCGGCGACATCAATTCAGCAGACTACGGAAATAGCGTTTAACACAAGAAAACGCACCCCGTATGCATGTTTCCCACGGCATGCACCCTGTTTGTCCGGTCTGTGACCTTTGTGGTTTTCATATCAATGAGTACGAGTGTATGATATCCATGTAATATACATATTTGTTGATTAAAGTTAAGGATAACTTAAAAACTAGCCTACAAATTACCTGGATGTCTGCAACATTCATTCATTCATTCAACTTTATTTACCACGGAGGCCCAGTTCAACCATAAGGCTGTTTTTCACTAGGGCCGTGGTTACAACAATTACAAAAGGTACATACAATGCATGTGATAACAACAAAATTTAACAAGAAAATCATGTACAAGAACAAGGCTTAGATGAAATGTGCCTTAAATTATTCTTAAATATACTGAATGTTGCTGATTTTTGAAGTTTAGCATCAAGATTGTTCCAAATTAATGCACCTCTGTAGGATAGACTACACTTCTTGTACTCCGTTTGGGTTGTGGAATTGTAACATTATACATGCTGTGACGAAAGTTATAATTATTGCTAGTAAATGAAAAAATGCCAGAAAGATATGGAGATACCAAGAGCGAACAATTGTAACTTTGTCTATGAGAAAGACGTTGCCAACCAAGGTGATTAAGAACTTCATGACTAGGGGTATCCCAGGCTACACCACAGATTATACGTGCTGCCCTGTTCTGTATAATCTGAAGACAATTAGCTACTGTAGTACCACAATTTCCCCAAACAACATTGCAATAGTCTAAGTGTGGCAGGATAATGGCATTATAGAGAGTAGTTAAGATATCATTTGGAACAAGTGACTTGCATTTTTTTAACATAAACATACCTTTAAGTGATTTTTTGCGAACATTTTCAATTTTCTGATTCCATGTCATGTTCTCATCAATGATAACTCCCAGATGCTTAAATTCATGCACTCTTTGAAGACTGACATTATTAATTTGAATAGACAAATCATTAATTTGATCTGTAACCGTATATAAACGCTGTCTTGAACCTAGTAACATAAATTCTGACTTATCAACATTAAGACTTAATTTGTTACTTTCAAGCCTTTGTTTTACATGTGAAATCTTCATTAATACATTTTGAAATATCATCAATTAGTTGGAAGCATAATAGATACTGGTGTCATCAGCAATACATCTAACTTTACAAGGGATACGTAAGTCACAAATCATCAATATAAAAAGAAAGCAAGAGGACCATCCATTGAGCCTGAGCCTTCCACACACTATAATTGCAACAATCAGAAAGTATGCCGTTGTGAATTATATTCTCTTATTAACGTCCCTATCTGTTTTTGAGTATGGTGATTTTTTTAATTTGCTAAAATTTATCTCTATTCTTCCAGTAGCCTAGAAATATTCATTGAAGCAAACTGAATAAATTTCATATTTTGTGACATGTGCCAGTGCCGCTTTAATGACCATATATTGAAAATATGCAAATGAGCTCATTAAATTCATAACAATCCAAAATATACAACATAGACCTCATCATCTTCTATCACATTTGAAGTTCATTGACTATCAGTTTTCTGTATACAACATATGACCTCATCATCTCTATCACACTTGAAGTTCATTGACTAATCGTTTAGTCTGTTTTTAATTGAAAAACAGACAAAATGAAACCTCATCATCTCATCTTCTATCAATTTGAAGTTCATTGACTAATCAGTTTAGTCTGTATACAACATATGACCCTCAATCATCTTCTTCACATTTGAAGTTCATTGACTAATCAGTTTAGTCTGTTATACAACATATGACCTCATCATCTTCTATCACATTTGAAGTTTCATTTGACTAATCGTTTAGTCTGTATACAACAATGAACCTCATCATCTTCTAATCACATTGAAGTTCTTGACTAATTCAGTTTAGTCTGTATCAAACATATGACCTCATCACTTCTATCACTTTGAAGTTCACATTGACTAATCAGTTTTAGTCCTGTATACAACATATGACCTCATCATCTTCTATCACATTGAAGTTCATATGACAATCAGTTTAGGTCTGTATACACATATGACCTCATCATCTCTATCACATTTGGAAGTTCATTGACTAATCAGTTTTTATTCTGTATACAAACAATATACCTCATCACTCTATCACATTGAAGGTCATTGACTATCATTTAGTCTGTATACAACAATGACCTCCTCATCTTCTATCACATTTGAAGTTCAATTGACTAATCAGTTTAGTCCCTGTACTAAACAATTACCTCATCATCTTCTAATCACATTTGAAGTTCATTGACTAATAAGTTTAGTCTGGTATACAACATATGAATCCTCATCCTCTTCTAATCACATTTGAAGTTCATTGACTAATCTTTAGTCTTAGATGGATAACAAATGTCCATCCAGGCATTCGGGCATGTATGCATCCATCTACATGATCACATAGACCCTCCACAACATGGTTGTGTTGGTCCAAAAATGACTGGGATTGTTCATATGCTAAACCAGGCATTAACAATCAGTTATCTAACCAGTAACACTGACGGACCGGTGCCAAGATCTCGATCAACCTCCCCCTTGAGCGCCGAAGTCCTAATTTGAAGCTCCATGAGCAGAAAGGGTGCCCCACAAGCCCTCAGAGAATGGGGGACATGATAATCTGTGGGAGGCCAAGTTGGACTTTGACTTTTACAAGCAAGGTCAGAGCCTGACTGAGCGCCCTAAGGTGAGGGTCACTGAAAACAGCTCAGGCAGAGTCCGCCTGCCAAGGAGATATCTGGCGGTGGCAAGAGTGACAAATCCACCAACCCATGATGACCCAGTGGTTTTGATGTGGTGAGAGGTGAGCTTACTTTCAGGGATACCAAAGATGGAAATGGCACATCTCTGGATTGCACAAGTTTGGACCGTGTAGTGGGTGTTCTCTCCACACCAATGATATTCAACATTGGTTGAACTTTGTACTGCCCTGACTTTGAATCCGGTTCCTTCTTTCCCAAACCACTCCTCATTATCCCTCCCTAGTTTTTTTTTTTAACCTACCTTATATCAGCTGGCACATAGTAAAACTCTGGTACTACCCTTGTGCCATCATCTATCTGACCATGATTTCTTCTTTCTTCGAGGGCTTCAATTGTACTCATCCACCTGTTCCTTGTTACCTCTAAAGATGCCATCCAGGATTAGGTACGACCAGACCAGAGGCCACCGCACTCAATGTTCTCAAAAATCTTCAACTCAGCTGGCTCATAGTACAGCCTGTTAGGATCCTGTGGTCTTAACCGGAGAATGTATGTCATTAATGTCCCCCAACTCATATGCAATTTCACATAGATAATAGGCCATAGAAATAGTTTTGCCTTTCTGGGAATGAACAATTCAGGGGGGTAGGAATGCCAACTTAACAGCAACGGTGATTTCAAGTCGGCATCAACATACAGCGTAACCTGAGTGCTAGTCTTTATCAAAGACTTAACAGTACACGGTAGGAGGGCGCTCTTACACATATTGGACAAAGACTTGACTAAAGGCTATATAGCTGGTCACAAATATTTAAATCTTGAATGACCATTATTGGAAATTACACTGTTTTGCAGCGAGGTTAATCCACTAACCTCGACGAATTTTGACACCAATAATTTTTTCCTAAATTATCAAGATATTAGATCTTTTGAACGAAGGTTTAAGAGGTGAATTTTTTACTGTCACTGGCACCGAGGCTGCCGTAGAAAATACACGGCAAGAATTCCATAAATTACCGTTTGGAAATCCCAAATGCCCAAATCGAGCAGATCGTGTCTGACCCCCTGGAACAAATCTTTTCAATGTCAGAAATGTTAATCCCCCGAGGTCTACTGGTCTATTTTATTGGTCATTCATAGGCTTATGTATTAGCCAATCAGAGACAAGGTAAGGCGGCTTTGAAGGTTTGTACAGATATATAAAAGACCCATTTTGATTGGTTACTCAGCGATTACATCATGTTATATCATACAATGACCCAATCAGAGGTACTGTAAGAAAGGTGGTAGACCTCTGAGGGGGTTAACATTACTAGGTTGTATTAAGCTTTGTTGGCTACAACAAGAACCTTTGGATGCAGGAAATTTGTGCATTTTTTGTAATGTGTGTAATTTAATGCATATTACGAATCATCCCAATCAATTTCTGCCATTTCTGAAGATATTCTGGAAAATGCACTTCTACCTTTCTGCTCTTTTCTATGCCCTGAATATCATCAATGCTATAAGTTAGAGTTCAAGTTAGAAATTTAGGGTTAACAGCAGAGAGCATATGAAAGTTCAGGAATTAAGTTAAAATGTTCAGAGTGCTTAAACCAACGAATTAGCTTTATCTGTTTCATCTGCTACAGCCTTTGTATACTTTCAAATCTAGTGAGAGAAAGGGCAAAACATTCTCAGATCAAAGATTTTCCAGGTCAAACAACAAATATGTCTGTACAAAGCTATACTTTTTAGTCTAAAAAATGTCCTGTTTAGGTTCAATTTTCTTGACAATGCATGTTCCAGTTAAGAATTAGTTTCAGGGTGACATGTTTTCTCAATAAAACACGAGTTAAAATATGAGTTAGTCTCAAGCATGCATCGTAAAACAGAACAAGACCAAAATACATTCACTGCAGTACTAAAAAAAATAAATAACTCATAAAACTTCATTCACCAAACTTTTGTCTTGTTTGTTTTTTCTTTCACACTCAGATCTTGAATTCCGTAGTAACTTACTATGCTCCACAATGTTTGAACATTTCACCACACACACACAAAATAAATTATGGGAGCTGTCAAAATTTTGTGCAGGAATCTTCAAAATACCATGCACAAACAAAACCACCTGACAACAAAGATTTCAGACACCATATTTGTATCATTTTATCATTCTTTCAAGATCATCAAACCAATTCATGTGTGCACTCTGGACAGTCCCCATTTAAATAACAAGTTAAATGCAGCTCTTTATCCCACTGAGCACTACCTGTCTTTCATATACTGTAAAAGTGATAATTTTCGCGCGTGTAATTTTTCGCGTTTCAGCGATTTTTAACATTTTTGCTTGTTTTTAAATTCGTTCTTTTCAGCTATCCTACATAGACCTACACACAAAATAAACATTTTCGCGGGTTTTTAATTTCGCGCTAGCTCAGAAGTGCACGAAAAGCGCGAAAATTAATGTAGCGCGAAAATTTCCACTTTTACAGTAGTATTCATGATTGGCTAATTATAGCATTTATTCATTTCAATAACCAGTTGCAATGCATCTTCCAAATATATAATTTCTAGACCTCTTCAGCCCTACCACTTACCATATTACTGATCAGTTAGTCAGCAGGTCACCAGGCCCGTACGCAGAGGGGTGCGCACCACAAAAGGGGAAAAAAGTCAACTTTTAGCTGATTTTTTTTATAAAAGGCCCAACATTTGGAAGAAATTTTGATGAGAAAGTCCACTTTTTGATGATTAAACATTCAAAAAGTACAAAAAAAGGTCCACTTTTTCTAAAAAAAGGTCCACTTTTTTCGAGGTCCCGCACCTCCCCAAAATTAAATCCTGCTTACGGCACGCAGGTCACCCAGTACTATTGTTCACAGTGAAAATTGTTTGGACAGGTCATTTTAGCATGAACTTGGTACACATACAATAGCAAACGACCTTCTATTGTCCACTCCATGCGTGTCTGCAGTTTACAAATCGATGAAAAGCAACAGGCCGCATGTTTAAGCCTATGAAATTCATTACGTGATGCAGTAACTGTAAGGTTATGCTTTTTCTGAGGCCTTCCTTTCTTTAAACAGATCTTCGTTAAAATATGTACCCTGACTCTTTTTTGTACAACCAATATCAATTAATGAATTGGGGTGCTTTAAATTTGTTGGGGTTTTCAAGACATGATTTTAAAATTAAATTTCATAGCTTTTAATTTGTTTTAACCCCCAATCACCCTTTCACATCATATTAGACCAACTTCAAAACAAAAATGGTTGACCATTCGAACACTGTTGTTTTTGGACCTCAAAATTCAGGACATTTTCTATAGTGTTTTTTTACCATCTATTGAGGTCACAGTGATTTTTATTACCTTCTCGTGTACATTGAAAATAATGCATGTTGGCGTGACCTTCTAATTGACTGTGATTGGCACAGCGGGCTCAGAAGACCTTCCAAGTACCTTTTCGCCTATAAATTTTGTTTTGCGTGCCAACCGGAAAACTCTCCCATAGCAATAACACGTACTCATAGTTCCGCACAACAAAACGACCCATTGTACATTATCGAGAGCTGCTCTTAAGTCTAGCGGGTTCATTTCTAACGTAGAGTATGTGAACGATCAAGAAATTATTCTAGAGTGCTATGCGCGTTCTTTGTGTAAACATATTTGCAATATTTCTTCATCATCTTCCGAATTTCTTGAAACCAGCCAGAAAGCTATTATCAACTGTAGGCATTAGAGCTTACGATGAGCGAAGAGGTGAATTGAGTGGATTCCCCCCTAAACGTCCGCCAGCGGCATGATTAAAACAAAGACGCGTAATATGAGACTATTACATGATGATATACGTCACAACAGGATAAGACTCTTTGTATTCAAATTCACTCATACTTTCTTAATACTTTCAACCCATGTTTCCCTACTCTAAAGGTAAATTTCTAGTAATTACAATTTCAGTGGATTTATAGCCAAGCATTTTTACTTATCTGTGTGACTGTTTGTTGGGTTATTTGGTAAGATTTACCAAAAAATGCGGAACTGGCAGTACCGGGACGGTAACTGAGGCTAGGATGGAAGTTTGAGACGGATCGAGGCAAGGATACTGATGTTGTCGGCGAGGACGTGCTAGGGAGATCGGACTTCATCACTGCATGTTTTATTCAACTTACTTCATATATTTTGTTCTCACAGTAATACAGCAACATACAATTTTAAAAATTATAAAAAATGTATTACATGAGAAGATAAATGTGTATTAGATAAATGTTTATAACATGATGATAATTCAATATAATGAATTCAAATAATTACGACAGTGATACTGCATAGAAATATATAATGTCTATTATATATACTTTCCATATAATCAATGTCATCACTGCTGCACCCGTGGTGAACGAGTCACTGCTAAACGCAGGGCCCCCCCCCCCCGTGGGGTGCAATGGACCTCTTTAGATTTTACATGTATGGTACTAAGCACAAAAACAAGAAGAACACACAACTTACACGAACAGCATACGAACAAGACCGACTATTAGATAAAGGAAGAAGTTGAACAGTAGAAAAGAACAAGAAAGGAAAGCAAAAGATTAAGGAATTGATGACAGCACTGTATGAACTGAAAGATATTTTTTTCATGTGTTGTTTTGACCGCGTGAGTGGAGGGGGAGTTTTTAGGTGGATGGCAAGTTAGACAAAAACAAGGGACCGGATTTTAAGTGTATTATTTGCCATGAACGTGTTTTGAACTTTTTATATGATGAATTCAGCAGTCCTGGTTTGATAATGGTGTGTGTGAGAGTGAAAAGTTAAGAAATCTTCATCAATAAGATCGTTTGGAAGTAATTCTATGGTTTTGAATGGTACATCAAATACAGTTGGCGCCTATAAATATACTTGTACTTTCAAGGTTGTAAGAAATGAAAAAGGGGATCAGTATGGGCCAACCACAGGGAGTGGGTGCACGTTCTGATATCTGTTTCGGAGCAAGAAAAAGTGGAATCTAACCACTTGTTTTTAGCGTCAGCCCAAGCCATAACACCATATGGAATGTACGGTAATATAAGCAATTATAAGGGTGAAAATAGAATTTTTGTGGGAGATACGGTCTAATTTTACTCATAATTCCATTATATTTGGAGATATTTTTGAAATGTGTTTGGTATGAGAAGTTCCATACAGGTTTATGGTCAATATATACCAAGGAATTTAGTAGTTGTTGAACTTGTTGATAGCGGTGTTGCTAATTTTTATTCCCTTTCAATGTCCGGTTTATTACTGTGTGTTTATTTTTAAAAATCATATCTTTAGTTTTTTAACATTCAATGATAATTTGTTTAGTTTTGAACCAGTTAGAATAGCTTTAAGTTCATTATTTATTATTTGTTCCAATAATTGATCAGGGGGAACAAAGTATATTTGTCTCATCAGCGAACAAAATAAATGAGTATATTAGAACACAGTGGAAGGTCTTTATATCTAAAGAAATAAAAGTGGCCCTAAATTGATCCTTGAGGAAATCCGCAGTGATGGACGCTGGTTCACAAAGGTACCATTAATCAAACCGTTGTTTTCTATTAGTGTTAGGTAGTTCCTGATCCAATCTAGCAACGCCCCTGAACACCATATTTATTTAGCTTATAAAAGGATGATGTCATGATTTATGGTTACAAAGCCTTGGCTAAATCTAAGATATACCAATGTGTGGAGTTTGTTATCCAAATTTTCAGCAATTTTACAAGTAGAGTTCATTTATGGCCATGTATGTAGACCGTTTTTGGGGCCTAATCCAAACTGACGAGGGGTAAATATTTAATGTTTAGTAATGAATTTAAAATACGAATTTAAACAACTTTTTCAAGGAGTTTATTTTAGATTATCGACGGGAGTATTGATATAGGCCTATCATTTGAAAAATCATGTTTGGCCGGCCTGCTTTAAAGATAGGTATTACATTCGCCTTCTTTAGTGAATCTGGGAACGGTCCCAGATACAATGGAAGAATTACAACGTGGAAAGAGCACCATCAATGGATGGATTATTTGTTTCAAAAGAGTAATTGCTGAGTCCTCTTATCACTTTCTTGCTGTTTTTTTCATTCAATGTTAATTTTAGAAGTTCCTCCGGAGAGGTTGGTTATAGGAACAGGCTATCAGAGTTGTTGTAGGATGTGAAAGGGGTTTTGAAATCAGCATTTGTTTCAGGGATCTTATTAGCTAGAGCGATTCCGATGTTAGCAAAACGTTATTGAAGTTTTTCGGCAATTGCTGCAATTAAAATCCCGGGTAATCCTTTCACCTTTCACTATTAATGAAAAAATCGGTAAGTTGACTTCCTATTTCGGCCCACTAAATTGTTTAAAGTTTCCATAATTCTCTGGTATTCACTTTATATATTGTCAATTTTACTAGTTAATGTATGATTTTTTACTCCTACCATAAAGTATTTAAGTGATTGCGGTAGTTGGTTGTTGTAATTTAGATTTTTTTTATTTGTTGGTTTGTTGGTTTTTTTATTTAGTATAATTTATCTTTATTTGAAGTGATTTAAATTAGTCCTTTAGTGACCCGTGGTTTTTTTAGGGGAGTTGGCTTAGAGATGGTGTTATTTTAATTGGACAGTGTATGTTCATTGTACCGACAATTTTGGAAAATGAATTTATTGTACACTTGGTGGTGTGGGTCTTCCATGGTGGTCACCTGTTTCCAATCAACGGGGATAAAAGCATTGGGTTTAGGCCTTTTATAGTATTGGGCTTGAACTGTCGCGATTTCCTTGTCATGGGTATGAGGAGGAGGCCTATATTTTTTGTTGGGGTGAGGAAGATGGGAAAGTGATCGGAAGATCGGTAATCATAACACCGATTTAATTTGGGATACCGATTCATGGTAATATATTATCAATTAGGGAAACACCTAGTTCGTCCATTTCTGTAATGTTTAATTCAGCGTTTGGCGATCAATAGTTGGAATAAATAATCAGAATAGAGCATATTGAATGATTCATTACTGAACTTTGGGGTCGATGTGTCGGAATTTCCTGTGCCGTGCCGTAACATTGAGTTTGTGTACCGTTCGTGACCGTCTACTCTAGCGTATAGCTTCATGGCGGTGTTTGAATACACTTGAACCATGACTGTTACCTTCCGCGGCGACAAAGACGAAATAGATTCAACCCTCCATTACCCGTCGATAATATGGTTCGCTCGCGCAAAGATTATGGGGGCTATCTTCCGAGCTGGCTGTTGTGATTTGGCTAGAACACCATTAAGTTCATTGTACCATCTGCAGTAGGGCCTCATATGGGGTTAACATAACATTGCTTATTTGAAGGCTAGCTAGTCCAAATTCTCGTCAATTTTACCTTAGTGAAATGACCCTCCTTGCTTTCCATGCACTATACCAGCCCAGACTTTTTTTATTTCCTATATGAACACCCCCCCCCATTAGTGACCACATCTCGTAATATCTCCAGTTTTACCAATTCCCTCATTGGTAGTATTTGAGACATCACACAAGTAGAATGTCCCTGACCATACCCTCATAATCCTAATTCTATACCTACTATCCTATTCCTACCCAAAATCCTGCAGCAGTAACCAAGTTTGGACTGCTGAACACTTTTCATTTACTAGCAGCCTTGGGTCATCAAGTCAGACAATTGCAAGTCACAACAGATTTTTATGTAAAGGGGGATGAATACCGCCAGATATTCCACACAATGTAGAGAGCAGCTACCTTAATAACAGTCTTGCCATCATCACTCATGTTAGCAACTGGAAAACCAACTTCAGCCTACAGTTAATGTAATAAATAGTCTTGCAAATATTTCATAGAGATGCTTTTTAATGAATGTTTTTAATTTTTTTCAATGTGTTTTTTTTTTTTTAACCAAAATTAGAAAAATACCGCGGTCCCCGACCCGCCAAGTGTCGTCTGCTGTCGCGGGTTGCGAATGGGGGCCATGGTCACATGAGGTCGCAAAGGTCACAACATGTCCCCCACCCACCCCTCCTTTCCACCAGTTTAGCTCATCGTAGCCCTTTACGGCACTCACACGGCATGCATATATTAAGGGTTACATTTTGAATGGCCAAGGTCACATGAGGTCACCCCACCCCCTCCTTTCTACCAAGTTACATCATCGTAGCCCTTACTGAACTCATACGGATCATATATTAGGGTTAACATTTTGACAACATACACACAGATACACACACACAACAAGATACCCACACAGACAATACGACCAGAGTAATCCCTATGGTGCCTTCTGCTTCTTTTGCGATTACAAAAAGTAAGAAAGAAACAGAAATCTAACATGCATTCTTGTTTTATCACTTGAGCAAGTAATGCATTGGAAGTATCCATGAGTTAGAGCATAGACAATAGAAGATAAGATTTGTTGTAAGCTTATTCATAACATTCAATATCCTGTCATGTCTATTTGACTCTAATTTTTGGATCACAGCTGATTTAACAAAAAAACCCCATTCAAATCCCTCTTTTATTTTTAAAGCAATTCTAATTAAGCATTGGCAACACATTTTGGACACCTCCTAAAAGTAGGAAACAATGCAAAGCTATTACCTCTGCAAAAATCAGAAAAATCCACTGTGGGAATCTTGCCACATAGGGACTAACAACAGGTCATTTTTTTTAATGTTATAGCACCCTCTATATGCCCAATTTTCCATAGAGACTGTTAATCTAATTTTTAAGAAAATCATATGTGACCTCCTCCCACGAAACCTGATAAAGTATGAAATTTTATAATTTGTAAGATATGAACATAATCTAAATTCTGATAAAACAGCTTTAAAATGACTTCTGTTCTAAATTCTGATAAAACAAGCTTTAAAATGAGTATCACCTGTAACATTGCACGTCTTTTGCCCACAAATCAATATTTGCCTAGGATTTCTTTTGGTTTTCTAGTGATTTTTATCCAAGTTTTACTGAGGGCTCTTTCTCCTTAAGATGATCTGGGGACTTTGTCGGGGTTCTGTCACCGGGCCCAGGTCACATATTTTACGGCAATGAAATTTTTGTTTTTTCAATTTACACAGGATGGAAGTTAGTGGAATAGTAATAGATGTTAGTGCCAAAAGTCTGTGATGTGAGATTTTTGTTTTATATGGGATTTTTAATCATGAGGGATAACCAGGAAGCTTATTTTCAACTGGGGCCTAAGTAGCACAGATGGATTAGGATAGCCAGGAGTTAACCACCCCCTACTATTTTTAAAGGATATTTACTTAAGTGGTTGGGAGATTTCTTTGACACGGATTATGTCAATCTTGGTCAAAATTTTACTGTTCCATTTTGAAGAATATAAAAAATTAAAAAAAAAAAAGTCAAAATTTGACCTCATGTCTATTTTTTATTGTACACCTCCGCGGCATATAATTTTGCCATCTGATTGGTTAAACTGGGTCACTGATATGGGTTATTCCCAAGACCATTTCATGTTTTGTTGAAGAAAATAAACAAAAAAAACAACCCCCTGGGGCTAGTAGCCCCGGGAAACCTACTACCCATGGCCAAAATTACCATACACTCCTACACAGAAATAATCAATTTCAATACGTACACCAATTAAAAATTCGAAAAAAAATTGCAGATAGGTGGAAGAGACGAACAAACTCATCCAACACAAAATCATGGCCAACTCCAGTTGCAACAGCCTCGGAATTGGTCTGCTCAGACTGTGATGAATTGAGCTGTAAACCCCGCGGGCCTACTATTTTACCCTCGACCTTTAATAGTGGGCCCTTGGTCTCAAGAGCTATTGGGCAATATTTCAACCATTCCCTCAGAGCAGTCTATATTTTTCTATCACACTCTTAAGCATTCAATATTTGTTACATCAACCTCCAATGAATGAATGGTTGTTTGCTGCCAACAAAATGAGTTATGGTTTCTGTGCTGATTCATACTAAAATACTGCCAAATCACATTTTAACAGGTGCTTGTTTCCAATTTGTGTCTATTTTGTTCTTTACTTGATATGAGAGCTGACACTTAAAACACAGATCAACAAGTATCATGGGAACCAACTGGCGGTTTGAGGCAGAGGTACGATAATGGCATAGGCAATTGCCCCTATTCATAAGTGCTCATCTTTTTGGTAACCATTAAAATGGCAGTTTTCTCTCAGTTATCTTGCGGAAAGAATGGATTTGAAGTTTGTAAATTAAGGTGCACAATGAGAAAAATGCAGCTTTCATCTGTATCAAAATTGATACTCCTTCCTGGTAAATCAGGGGATTGATCGGAACAAGGACACCTTTAAAGGTTCCCTCTCAAACCTCTTAAGGAACACACCACAATTGTCTTCAAAATCCAAAAAAAGAGGGAGAACCCATACTAACCTTCTTTAACTGTTGCTTGTACCCATACCGAGGAGGAATCGACTGACAACCATTATTCTTGCAGCTTGTCTATGATCTGTTGCTGGTGGTTTATACAGGGCCCTCATCATCCAGGCAAAGGCTGGGAAGTGCTGGGTTTGAATCAGCCCCAGCCCAGCGTCTAATCCTACATAAAAGAAATATTCAACAAATAAACCAAAACCACGCTGACTTAATTGAAGCGTGCTTTCGTATTTTGATGTTCTGTAACTTTACAGTCCTTTTCCATATCGTACATGCACAGGTTAAAATGATAGCTGGATTGGCCTTACTGCTAAAAAAACAAAGGTTCCCCTCTACATTTGAGAACAAAACACACATAAACATAGGCTGAAAGTGGGGTACTTGGGAGGGCTGGTCGTCCCCAATTAAATTTGGGTTGGGGATCAAATACTTCATCCAGCCCAAATAATCTTAACACGTTTTACAAAAAATCAAATTCCCAAGCTTCCACTCCTCCGCACCATCCCATCTCGGAAACTCCGCACCCTCACGGAGGCCTCTGGCTCCATAATCCTTAAAGTGGGCCCTCAATCCTGAATAGTGAGGGCCGATCCAGCCCAGATCGGTACTGCCGATCTCCGATCATAAATTGTTGAATCGGACCCATCAGAATCCCGATTAAGATTATATTTGTAAATTAGAAATCGCGCAAAAATCGCAGTGAAATTCAAACTAACCTATCAACCATTTACCCTCTTTTACGAGTTGAAAAAATATTCATGTGACTGACCAATATTCATTGTGACAGTTATGGATATTGTAACATCAAAACAGTGCTCGATCTTCACTTACACGCAGCCAGTGGTCTATTGGTTAACGGAAATAAACAACGTGTTTTGTTATGTTGAGTTAGCGTGCTTGTGTATCAAATCAATTATTTAACCCCCCACTGTGCAGCTATTATGTGATCAAAGCATGGCACGTGGCACGTGCTGCTGAGAGGGCCTACTCAGCGCCGTTGTGTCTGCTCACTGAGGTTTTTTACAGCTAAGTGTCGGGAATTTTGTGAA
>JAMKCH010084743.1:0-62038 GCA_023653785.1 Ophioderma brevispina
CGCATAATATTCGTGTCAAGAACACGGGAGGGAGGTCGATGTCGAAGGATTTTTCGAAAGCTCTCAAGGTGTTTGAAAAGTTGAATATCGATAATCGTCCTTTCGTTTTGTTGGATCAGCAACATTGTACGAGAACCTAAACTGGCGATGTGTAAAATATCGTGAATTCAAGGATAATCGCAGACTAAAAATTATTGATATAGATAAAGCATTAAAATTAAGCTTAAAAAAGATGTGGGTATTGAAGTGCATTGATGTCCAATAAATGCGCGCTCAGTCTGACCAAAGATTTTTTTTACCTGAATGGAGGACGGTCAAAGTTTAATATGTTTATTACCTAACATAGCCATGATAGCGTTATGCAAATACAGTCAAATGATTTAATCTTTTACCTTGCGGGTCAGCCTACCCAACCCTTGACTGCAGTACCAAGGTCACCATCAGTGTTGCCTGTCTTTTACCTGTGAGAAATTAGTTTTATTAATGGTGAAAAATATTGTAATAACCAAATGGGTATAAAGTAGATCTGTGACCTCGCAATGTGAAACGTAAACCCATGAACCTTTGGTGAAAAATTTGTGGATTTTGACATTATTTGTCGCGATTATGTTATAACGTAGTGAACGATGTATAATTCGCGGGTTTTGGGTGATCAAAAACACTTCCCATTTTAATATTTGTACCCACGATATCAACAATGCAAGATTCCCTACCCCCAAGTGTTATAATATGTTTTTTAATAATTTTCCATAGCTTCAGAAATGTAAGGATCTTTGCCCAGTTTGCCTAGCGAGGTGGAAATTAGACTCTAGGGGATGACGATACCAAGGGAAGAGGTGAGGGGCGTGCTCCGTTAATATGGGTAGAATACTTTTGTTTGGAATACGACATAAAAAAGCACAAGCAAGCAGGACGCGTGCCCGGTTGAGTCCGTCCACTGACACAAGTCCATTGAGTTTTGTCAATGCGCGATAAACTTAAATTAGATCTCGTCCTTTACGGTTATTATAAAGTCATAATTTAAAAATACGAAATGCCTCAAAATATATAGTATAGACCGTATTCAATAGGACGTCAGCACCAGGACATGTTGGTGGGACAGATGCAGACATTCAAGACTACAATTTTTTACATTTAAGAGTCAATCGATCCATGTTCAGCGATTGCACAGGGATCATTGACAGGTGAATGTATTGTAGTATGGAATGCGTCTATCTTTGTCCACCAACATGGCTTGGCTATTGAAACGTCTATACCTAGAAGGTGGTCATGAACAGAAAAATAACACAGTTTAAATGAATTGAATCTAAGACTCAGGTCTTGCACAATAAAGTTTTAAAGTGGATCAAATACCCGCATTCCTTTAATTGGGTAGGGTGACATGCGACTACTGTAGTATATTATACTCCGGTACATGTGCATAGAGTAACATACAAAAAAAAAATAAAAAAGGTAAAACTAATTAAGAAAAATAATAATATGAAACAGCGCTTATTGTGACGTCAGCGGACCTGTTAAGTTCGGTCACACCTCGAGTCAAATTCGTTTGTATATCTTGCCAAGAGGGAATAATGAAACTCAGTACTAAGGTTTGCAGTGAAAGTAGCATTGAAGAGTGTGAAGAATGGGAAACGGTATCCCGTGGAGGCGTGGATTCTAGCTGAGTGGTGTGTGGAATATTTACTCATGTTATTTAATAGTGGAGGAAAGTGTGATGGTACCAATGTTAACGAGGCTTTAGTTTATTTCAGGGTACCAAGAGAATAGTTATGGTATTGTATTAGGAAGTCTGGAGTGAAAACTCGCTTGAATTGCAAGACAACGAGTGCATTTTTCTAATTTTACAGGAAGAATATTTTTGTGTTTCAATGGGGGGGTTGGCATCTATAGGCAGTGCATAGGCTGGGACCCCCGCCTCAATTTGGAGGACCTGGCTAGAAAGATTAACTAATTTTTGAGTTCACTATTCATTTAATACCATGTTTGGGATATATAAGAAAAGTGCTGTTGGTATAATCTGAATGTTCTTGTCCATACTGCGCACTGGCCTGTTTAGATAAAGGGTCATTGCACATGAATAATGTGTCAATTTTTAAGGGTTTGGGTAACAAATTCAGGATTAATGCTTATGTATCTTGTGAAATGCGGACAAAGTGGTAATATAAAGTTGATAATATAAAGTACAACACTATTTTTATAACTTTTGTTATTAATCACTTTAACATTTTTTAAAGAGAGTCAAAAGGTCAAACACGTTTTCCTTTCCGTACTGAATTTATACATTAACTAATATCGTACACAAACATGTTTGACATGTCACTTTCCTACCACCTGAAAGGTGGATGATGAATTTTCGTTATTGTTATTAGTTTTATAGAATCCTATTGTTGAGTTATGTCCCATGTGTATATTTTTATAAGGAGCGATCATTATTTAAGACAGGGGGAGGAATGGGGATTTCAACTTGTTTTCGTCGAAAAAATGTGCGTCCCCCCTTCGCCTCCGTTCAAAACTGTTGGCATCCCCCTGATTTTATGAGATTTTTCCATTTTAAAACGTTCACGTTCCCCTTCCACTGATTAAAATGTTTATAAGCCTTCCATTTCGCACCTCTGCTTTACAATTATCTTTCGTATTCCCCTAGCTCAAATCCTCCATTTCCCCCTGGCCTAAATAATGCCCCCCCCCAAAAATCTTAAAAAAAAAAAAAAAACCCGCCCACTTGCTAGAGAATCTTTTTGAGTTTTCAATTTTAAGGTGATGCATTGCGGCATTTCGGCATTATACAGAACACCCGAAAATATTGTCCGATTTAGGCTCCATATGTCAGCATTTTTCCTGTCTATGCAACTATGGCAGTCAGGAGGTGGGCGAGTTATCGTCCTCAGAATAAAAAGCAAAAAATCCCCAAAATGGTTAGAAATGACTGAAAATTACTCCGACACAAAATGGGTCCGAAAAAATCTGCCCATTTTAATTTGCCCCTAAGAAATTCAGCCCCAATCTGAAAAATCACCCTTACAAACTCTGGCTCTGATCCCGGTGAGAGTTGCTTGACTTATATTTACCATATTGCATCTGGTGGATTCAGAAGTGCTCAACCTGCTGACACCTACCTCCCCCAATCTGGACAATTCCTACAAGCCTATGTCAACTCTTTATTAAGATAGCATAGAAGACCATCCCACGCGGCTGTCGCCGCAGTTATATCCCATCCTGGGATGATGAATGTAATACTCTTTTCACTGAATTCTCGAATTCAGAACCCGGGAAGAAGCGACGTTCATCTAAGGCTTCAGATCTGACAAAATCTTGGATAGGAAACGTCATGAGCCCTGGGAGGGACGGCCGCGTTAATTGACTTCCCTCATTCTAGCAGAAGGCCTGGAAGACCATAAACCGCCTCCCGCCAGAGTTTCCATACCATCAAAATGTTCTGTGTCTGTCAACTCAATAGCTGGGCAACTCCTCGCAAATGGTCGTTTTCCCAAGCAAATTTGATAAGGAAGCGCACTCGCTCTGTTGAAAAAGGGATCACCAATCTTCGTCGAGCCGGGTGGACGTGTCGCTTTCAACACCCTTCTCACTAGATTGCTCTAGCCTCTGCTATCAGCCAACTAAGAGTGGAAAAGCCCACAGGCCTGATAATATACCAGCGGAGTTCCTGATGCCACTTGGGGGTGGGGGTGGCCCACAATGTCTTGAATGGCTCCAGGAGTTCTATATATGTTGCCTTATCAACCAGTCCTTACCCACGATCTGGAGAAGGGATACCAGCATCGCACTCCCCAAATCAAACCAGCCTGTTGACAACCCAAGAACACCGGCCAAATTATTACTACTGTGTGTTCCTTCAAACTCCTATCCCTTGCCCGTCTGTACCCGTTATCGAATCCCCTCTGCCGAACAAGCGGATTTCGCCGTGGCCAGAGAACTGTCCACCAGATCGTAAAACTCACAAATGATATGGAGGAGAGCTTTGAAAAGCGCCCTAAGGCAGGCGTCATCTTGGTGGACCCTTACTGCAGCATGATGACACCGTGTGGCACCATTGCTTGACACTCAAGTCTTCGCAGGACCATCCCGGACATCCGGATCGTCACATTTTACCAATGTCATAATATGTAACATGCTTTCACACCGTAGCATGTTCTTAAGCCAGTGATGGCAGAGCAGTCGACTTGCATCGTCTGAGGAACTGAGTCCTACAAGGATCAGTATTGGCTACCATGCAGGATTAACTTGTATATCATCGACTTCACATCAGACAACATCTAGACAATATGGCTACGCCGATGATCTTAATTGCCCTTCTTCACTTGGACAGAAACGGACTTAAGTCGAAAGTAAGTTACTGCAGATAGGCCATACTTGCAGCATTTCTCAAGACCTGGAGACTCCAAGCTGATGAAGCAAGACCATGGCTACTGCCTTTCATTTGAACACCAAAGGGGCTTATCGTCAGCTCCAATCAACCCAATGGAGCGCCTCTGCCATACAATCCTACACCCAACTTATCTGGGATTGAAGCTTGATCGTCAGCTTACTTTTCGTCAGCATCTCGAGTCATTTTGTACAAAGGTATCTTCGAAAAACCACCCCCTGTGCCGCCTTGCTGGATCGTCATGGTTGCTATTCCATCCCTCTATGCACCACCGCACTGGCTGTAATCTACGCGCTGCTGATATGCCGCCCCAACATGGTGCAATAACTCTCATACAAAAAAGCTTGACACAGTTTTCAAAACGAGACCATGATAACCCTACTGGCTGCCTCGTCAACTCCATCTGAGTTTCTACCATGGGCTTGCAGGCATGGCACCTGCAGTGCTTCGGAGAGAAATCACACACCTAAACTTTTGAACATGGCTCTGTTGGACACAGGCACCTTCGCATAATATGTCAAAGAATCACACCAACTCGGCAGAAAAGACTGCGCTTTCGTCGACCCGCCGATAAACTCTCCAGCTCCCCATTCAACCTCTTAAAAGACATCGCACACTACCTGGCTAGATACCCCGAGACCAGACCAATTCCACTCCCACACTTTTGACAGGATTCCCTCCTGGTAGCATCTTCCACGCAAGAATGGGTCACCTTGAACATGATTCCGCACGGAGCGGTCGTTTCAAGAGCAATATGCACCGATGGGGCTGTCGACATCTCCAGTCTGTCCATGTGTTCTCCACATCACATACTGCATAGCACATTCTCAATGAGTGCCCTATATACCTTTCGTCCCCCGGTG
Organism: Ophioderma brevispina; assembly: GCA_023653785.1. Lineage (NCBI taxonomy): Eukaryota > Metazoa > Echinodermata > Ophiuroidea > Amphilepidida > Ophiodermatidae > Ophioderma > Ophioderma brevispina. The sequence continues at coordinate 5,248 of JAMKCH010084743.1, forward strand.
GATATAGACCTTTCAAACCCCAACCAATCACCAGTGAGCTGGCCCACCAAATCAACACTTTAGCTGCTGCCTCATACGCACGAAGAAATGTATTCCATTTACGAGTACAAGTTAATTAAAACTCGCCAAGTCGATAATTGCTATGGCAATCCCATTCCCCCCGGAAAAAAAAACTTGAAACGTTGGGCTTTTCCGGAGAAATTGTTTTCAGAAGTGTCCATATTCCCCCATGCTTGGCAATATGACCACCTCGTTATTTGCCTCGAGGCGGGGTAATGTAGACCTCACATAGATCCACGTGATGGCAAGTGAAAAATGTCATAACGAGTTGCTTTTGACACGTTGTCCGTATATTGCCCCCATCCAGGTTTCTACACAGGCATATAGGGTGTTGGTCCATCCCAGATCAAGCGTACACAAGGTATCCATCCAGCCTGGAGCCGTTTTGGAATTATATGTAAGCTACGAATTTGATACATGTACTATATCAAATGGATGTCAGTGACTATATTGCTATGGTTAAACAACGTCCAGACCGAGGCTCAAGAGAAATGGAAATGTTTAAATTGAAATATTTCTTTGATTTTCAGAATTACCTACGTTTAATGCGGGAGTGTAGGTCCTGATCTGCTTCCAGGTAGCCCCACTTCTGCAAGACCTTAGATCGGCCAATTGGTTCTCAATCGTTTTGAGGCATCGCCATTCATCCACGAGGAGAATAGAGCTCCGAGTTGGGATGCTCACCATGTTCAATACCAATAGATGTTGTTGGTTGATAGCAAGTCTTTCTTTCCACACGGGCGACTCTCTTCTTCTCCTTAAGACGTTTCAAGAGGTTGGACTTTCTCTCTGGATTTAAGGCGGTTGGCAGCAGGTATCCGGTCCGATCCAGAGGAGTTGTCTTTCCACATGAGATACTTATGCAGGCTACGCTTTTGCATGTTTTCGCTTACGGGCTAACGGGGACGGGCGGCGTATGTCTGGGTGGATCAATTCCCTGCTATAGATGTAATAAGTTTTCCGTTGTTGGTGGACGGAGCAGCGCTGTAATAATCAGCAGGAGCATGTTTAACGCTATGAAAAATCAAGCTTTCTTGGCATTGGTTGATCTTCCCACTACAGGGCAAGCATACTCTGCATCTAAGTAGCACAGGGCAAGTGCCGTCCGATCTTACGGTATTTTGCGGGCGAGCACCCTATCTTGTGCCAGTGAGTTTGTTTGAGATGTTATTTCGTGAACATACTTACTCTTCACTCTTCTCGATGTGGGTCTTATAAGAGAGAAAATGTAGGACAGATGTGAATGCTGAATAAATTACAGCCCAACCTCAATTCACTACAGAATATCACACGTTTAACATGTGCCCCGTGGTTTGGGTAGAACCATTGCTGGGGCAACGAGCAATGTTTTACCGCAAGGGTTACATCATTTTTTATACGGCTAACTCATCATTGTTGACTCTTATCCACATTCTTTCTCCCTTTTGCTAACTTGTTACTAAAACTACATGTGTTGTATTTAGAAACTCATAATTGTGTTTAAAAAACAAATACAAATAATATGCAGATCTGCTTAGTAATTCACTTATAAAATTTGGATCGTTTGGCGCTTACATGCTACGTATAATTTTGCAAGCTAGCTATTTCGCTTATGTTTGGCTATTCGTCTGGGGAGAGGGTTGATGTGGGGTGGGAAGGACAATTCCTTAAACCGTGGTTATTTTTCTCCATATCCCCCATCCCGCTTCCACTGCATCTCAAATTATTACGAATCATTGCAATCTGAATAGCCGGCATAGAATAAGCACCCTCTTTTGTAGAGACCATTTCGATATTGTCCTAATTTAGCTATTTCGCGTATAATGTTTCTATTTCCTGTTTGGGTGGTGGAATGGGCCAAGTTCCTTTAACCGTGGTTAATTGTCTCCATACACCCGTCCCGCTGCCACTACCTCTCAAAGTTATTACGAATCATGCAATCTTAAGTAATCAAGCATGACAAAACGTTTGTATCACACCTTTCGTTACAGCAATACAAGGACACAATATAAATCTTAATCTTAAATATTAATTAGGATTCAATTTGGGACCCCCCCCCACGGAAGTGTAACAAGTAAAATAGTCTATTAAAACATTATTGTGTATGGATAAATAAACAAAACATTACAAACCCAAAGAATTAATAGAAAATCCATTCACCAGACTAAAGCAATATAATCTTGAATAATTCAAATTTTGTTGAAGAAATGAGCGCCCTATTTTGTAGAGATCATTCGATTGTATGATAATTTCTTCCCCTATTTTTTTTTTAAATTTTTATTTTGCATTTTTTTTCGCCCAGATAGGACTCTAATCATCTTATTCTGATGATGGCAAACGTCCTAAAGCTTATGATATACTATAGCTCCGATTATCTGCTATATGATACCCCTACCCCCTAATACCGTTTTTCTTAGCTACTTTTTCATTTACCTTTTATACGCCTTCACGTTATCGCACCCCACATACAACCGGACAAGAAAATATAATTTAACAACAGCACTTTTGGGGTATCCAAAGATTATGTACTAACCCTATCTGAGGTCAAATCGTATATCTTTCTGATCCAGGTCCAACCTTTTCTAAGTGACTTTTTGACCAGTGGGTCCCAGCCTAGTGTGTCCATAATTATAGCATGTAATAAAATAGGAAATGTATTTGTATGATATAAATCAAATAATTTCTCCTTGATATAACGTAATTAAATATTTATTTACAAAACAAGAGAACGTGAGTGAAATCTGTATTTTCTTGTTAATGCTACTTACTTTGGTCTTGCATAAACATCTTTCTTCCTTTCCAGTGCAAGACCAACGTAAGTGCAGCACTTACGTTGGTTTTGCATTGAAAAGGGGCAAAAATGTTTAATGCAAGACCAACGTAAGTGCCACGTTTGTCTTGCATTAAGCAGAACAAACACATTGCGCATACGTTATCTTCTTTTTCTAATTAAAACGTTTTAATCACTTACATATCTTCACACATAGTTTAAATTATGCGCGAATACATCCTCTTTCAAAATTCACCAAAAAACTCCATTTCAACAAAAAATATCACTTATCAATGGGTCCAATTGTAACAGATTTTGAACATCTGCAGAACGTGTTCTGTATGTGGTCTGCCCATCTGCAGAACACATCCAGAACACCTAAGACACGTTCTGCAGGTGTTCAAAATCTGTTACAATTGAACACGTTCTGCAAGTGTTCTGTAAGTGTTCTCCGAACACCTGTCGAACACATTGGTCTTGCATCAGCCTAGTGAGCCTACGATATGTAACAGGAACGTGAGACATCTTTGGGATGAGGACTAGGTTAAAGTGGGGTAGCACCAAAGGGTCGGTTTTGCGCCCTTTCTGTTGAAGTGGTAATAGACAGGTTAACATATCATGTGTGACAGGAGAATCTTAGAGAGAGCTGTTGAAACAAAGGACACAGTGAAAACAGAAACTAAGCAAAATGGCTGACCCTTATTCGTGCGACAAGGAACAGTGGGGAAATGGATGGAAAGCTTGGACACTTGTTAAAACATAGAAAGATATGAACGAGTCCTCACTGTTGATGTTGTTGTTTTTGTTGTTGTGTTTCTTCTGTTGTTCTTCTTTTGTGTCCACAATTCATTGGTAAGGCTTTGTAGCGGTGCCAGGATTTTTCAGCTGGTTTTTAAGTGATCCGGGGCCGCGTGTACCATGATACCGACGCTCATAATATGACCCGATACTATTATTGTAAACAGTAAAGATTTCTGCTCTTATTGTGGAACTAAACCGCAGTTTAACGAGGATTACATTATTAGGTTTTTGAGATATTGATACTTAAGGGTTACACAATTCGACTAAGTCACATTTCACAGAGTTACACATATACAATAAAATTTTTATGTTTCTGTAATGCAAGCTTCTGTCACACCAATATATATTACGCTAAATTTCCCGCGAAATTAACAAATTAAATTCCAGAAGATAATAGCTGCTTGCATATTTATAATAAAACATTAATATTCTTGTTTTATTTATAGTATACAACTGAAAATGAAAATTTGTATTAGTGCTATACCTGTAAAACCACCTCGGCAACCAACCTCTGTCGAGTTGCTTTCTTCTAATTGGCGGTAGGCCGTTAAGACCTTGCAAAGAGTCTGCACAAATATTTTGATGGTTCTAGGCAACATTGACCTGCTGAGTCAACATTCGATGGCACAAATTTGTCATCCTTGAGCATTTTGATGATGAGGTGGTATTGGGGTGGTACATTGAAAGGAGAAATGACGTTTCATAGTGGTTGAAGATGTATATACACAGCATGAAAAAAATATTCCCTGTACTTAAAAAAAAAAAACTTAAAACTTAAAAAAACTACCTGTAACTTAAAAGACACTTTTTTAATCAAAACGCCCGTAATGTGATTCTTTCCAAAAAAGTATAAGATTGGCATTTCAGTAAAAATAGTCATGCATTATTGCCAAGCAATTACATCAACTACATTGAATTTTGTCGTGGCTAGCGCCACAAAGAAATACAAATTATCAAATAAATACACTTGAAATTTATATTCAACTGAAAAACCAATGTTATATATAACCTACAACCAACCAGTTTATCACAGGATGCCTCCGTCCTCCAACTCAACGGAAACTTATACATCCTAGCAGGAATTGCTCCAACAGACATCCGTCGAAGCATGTGTAGCGAGCATGCAAGCAGCGTAGCTGCCAAGTACTACTTGAAGCACCCGATGTCTGGACAAATACCTGCTGCCACCCGCCTTAATCCAGAGAGAATTCTTAAGCAAAGTTCCAACCTCTTGAAAAAAGTCTCTAAGGGAGGGTCAAGAGAGTCGCCTTGTGGAAAGAAAGACTGCCATCAAACCAAGTAACATCTATCGGGATTGAACCTGGTTGCGCATTCTCCACTGGGACACTGATCCCTCATGGGCTGAAATGGCGTGCCTCAACAGATTGAGAACCAGAATGGCCGATATAGGTTTCATGCTGAAGTGGGGCTATTGAAGCAGATCGGATTACTGCCTTTTGGTTGGGAAACGGCACCACCAGACAATGAGAACACCTCTTGGTCCGCCCATTGCTGGAGCAACAATGCCACAAACAAGGACCTTGCGGAATTCAGTGAAGCAGCCAGACAGTTGTACCCGTCTCTGGCTTCGCTGGTCATATTTGAGAACCCCAGGTTTGGACGATAAGAAGAAGGACCTACAACCTCATAATAACAAAACAAAATACACTTTTCAGCCTTTTTTGTCCATTTGCTAGACGAAATTTAAACCATTACATTGATTGAAAACAAACTCAATTTGCAATCTGCAAAAACGCAATGGCATGCGAGTTTCTGACACCAATATCTACATCACATTCAAATTTTCAACAAAATTTAGCCAGAACGCTAGCGGAAAGCTCCTGTGGAATGTCGGGAGGTAAACACCTTTACGACTTTTTATATTTAAGACGAAAGTCACTTCTCATTCAAACGTTTATACAATGTCTGATTTGCAAATATTTCGGACTTGTTAGCATTTGCAGCGCTGTTTTTAGCGATAAATTTGATAATGGTCATTTTATCCGGCCAAATGCCATAATTGTTTTAGTATTGTTCAATTTGTCAACAGTAAGCCATTTCTGTGTACCGACAAGATCTCTAGCTTAGAAAACTTCTCAAATGGTCATCAGCAAAAGGAAGTTTTCATGGAGTCTGTTGCAAAATTGAATTTCATAACTTAGATATTCGGTCAAATGTTGACTTTGGCTTTTTACTATACCGAATATGGCAGTCAATATTTTTTTTATATTTTTGATGTCAACCCGTTCTCTTTTCATGCCATGTGATATTATACAACATATGTAATGATCATGAGGGATCTTGTGGAATCTTCATTGGCCCCCAGGTGAAATGGGGGGTGGTACTCCGGTATTCCTCCGGCTCCTCTCTTTCGCTCTCTTTCTCGCGAATAGTTGAACTATTTGAGGTCATGTGACGCCACTTTGAACCAATCAATGAACAGATATTATTCATAAGGGATATCATAAGGACTATACATGGCCCACTTCACTGTAACCCTGATATAACTAAAGCAGAAAATTTTGCCCCACCATTACGGTTTTTTCGTGTAGATAGCATCTGTTTTAAACGATACCTACGTCTCTATTTAACGAGGTACAGTCCCACGAGCCTATCTCACATTTGCCGGCGGGGCTTCAAAGACAGTTGTTCCAGACTACAAACACTTTACAACGGCTATAAAAATCCACATTAAAATTACGGAAATATGACTTTGACATTATCAATTGGTGTACATAGGCACTTTACTCATATTAGTGCCGAGTCCATTCTGGGCCAATCATTCAGGGACACACCTTTATTCCTAACAGTAAACGAGGAATCGGTTTCTGTCCCAAAGTGGAGCCTATGAACAATTTCGACGTCACCAAAATATACGGCGGCTCTTGGTATATAATAGCGCATTATGGGGATAAATACCTTCTTGATCGCCATTGCCAAACACTGCAATTAAGTGATGCCAATCCAGGCAAAGATATTTGCAGGATCTTTGTTAACCGAACCAGCATTGAGTATAATGACAATGAAAGCAAGCCATCTCAGTACTATTTTCTGCTTCCAAGTGAACTCGAGCATTCCACATGGATCGTTACTTTCCGTAAGTACTCATATAAATATGGAATGTTGGTTTTATGGAATGTTGGTTTATCTTGGCATAGGCAAAGCGACAGGGTGATCGATTTATCGGCGAGGCGCTGCTTACATGTTAAGATGCGAATACAAGGTGAAGGAAATATCATTATAGCGGCAAAGTGACAGGCGACATACCACTTGGAAACCAGCATAAAATATTTATACAGGGTGTCCACAAAAAAATGGTGCCAAGGTTGCTTGGTCTTGGATAAATCTCCGTTACATGAAGAACAAAATCACCAAATTTGGGACAAAGACTCCTTATGTGACCTACTAATTTATGTTAGCCGAGAAGCCCTCCAGAACTTTGCAACATATATATTTGTGCGAGATACGACATTTTCCATGAAAGAATATTAAAGTGCTTGTAATCTGTAAATGGGACATTTTGTATTTGCAACATAACATGCCCAAAGTATGCCCAAATAGCAAAGTTGATATGCTTCATGTCCTGCTCAAATCTCAGCAAACAATTGCCAAATATCTCGTATTAGCATAACTCTTTTTAGTAGGGTTATAGAAGGATAAATTTCAAGTCTAGTCAATCTGTGTTTAAATGTACACTAATGTATTTTGTTTCATTATAAGGAATAAAAAAAGGATAATTTATTTAGGTTCTGACCTTCAGTAAAACGGCTACAGCCCTGATAAGGTTCAAAGTCATCCTGGGGGGAAAATTATTCATTGCTCAGATTTTGTTGAAAACTGGTGTCAAATTATTGATCTGCCAATAGTGAAGCAGAAAGATGCATTTTAATTACTCAACAAAATGCCAAGCACTGTAAAATAATGCATGACGAACCATTTGACAATTGAAAGTTATGTTGCTTTCATTAGTCTAACACAAAATTAATTGAGCTTATAGATCAAGCAAAAAGAACCAAAGTATAGCATATTTCAGAAATTTGCTCAAATTGAGGTGCTCAACTATGCGCGAGCAAAACCACCTCTGTTCAAAATTTAAGGGTAGTTTTCGCACGAAATCGATGATTGCCAATAAACTGTATCAGTGATATTACAATATTATTGATCAGATTATGTGACTTGAAACACGTATAATTATTATTTCTGTTTTCGATTGTATTACCCCAGAATCCATGAAAATGGCTATTTACTAATTTTAGCAAATGGAGGACGGCCATTTTGGATTCGCATGTTATTTGCAAAAACGAATAGAAATCAGAGAGTCTCCACGGTAAATATTAGATAGGGCAGTGTTCAAGTTCCAACTGTGGGATTTTTGTTACCGGGGTAACGATAATGGGGACATGTATTACCCTCAAGCAAGTTTATTAAAGTGGTGCTCCATGGGGACCACTGGTTGTCGATAAAATTTGTCTGGATATACGACGGAAACGTGTGTAGAAAGGGATTCGTATAGCAATTTGTCTAAGATGATATTTTGAAGGGTACTGATCGTAAGAGCTGCATTACTAGAGAGGAGGAGGAGAATATCATAGGGGCTTTTTTAAGGAGTTGTTAACCTCACACTACAGAAAGGTTTGACACCTTATGGTAGTTAGTATGGACCCTCTACATCAATGGCTAGGTAGGTAGTACTCTCAAATTAGTGTGGTAAGAAACTTTTCAATAGGGGCCAATTTAAGTTTAAACAGGGGTCAAAACTTTTAAAAATGCCCCAATCATGTTGAAAGGTATGCCATTTGCCGTCAATCCTAGGATTCCCCAAAAATGTATGTTGTACCACCTCGACCATTGGTTTTGGAGTTTTACGGTAAAAATGCTAAAATGGTAAAAAAAGGTTCAATTTTCAAAATTGTACAGGGTCAACATTAAAAGTTAACTGTTATATTTTAAATTACTGCAGTTATTGCCTGAGGTTAGAGGATCATAAAAAGGTATAGTTTGTACTTATGTTAAATGCTTACTTACGGAGACAGGGTCAAAGAAGGTCAACACCAATTGGGTAAGTTGACCTCTTGACCTATTTTGTCCCATAACATGGTAACTATGCATTGAGATCGGTACAAAACTATTCCTTATTTTGACTCATTAAGGTAGATGAACAACTTCTATCATTTTCAACAAATTGGATGCAAACTTCCGATTTTGACCCATGTACAAATGGAATTTGACCTTTTTACAATTTTAGCCATTTTTACCCGATAAACTCCAAAACCATTGGTCATAGTTGGTACAAACTATGCATTTTTGAAGCTTATGGACAGACGGACAACTAATGGAATACTTCAAACATGATTAGGGGCATTTTAAAAGTTTGACCCCCTGTGTAAATCTTAAATTGGCCCCTATTGAAAAAAGTGACACAATTTGAGAGTACTACCTACCTAGCGTTGAGATAGAGGGCCCATACTAACTACCAAAGGTGTCAAACCTTTTCTGTAGTGAGGGGTAAACGATGATGTTTGACCTGGGTCCTAGCTCCTCCACTATACAGGCAGTATAGAGCAATGCTTATAGATTTCTTAGTGTTGGTTTTCCCCCTGGCTTGAAAAGCAGAAGGGGGATTTTGCTAGAGCGCGCAGGTTGCATGTACATGTATGTGTATTATGTGTGTTCCAGTTTGGTTAGGTTTTCGTTTTTCGGGTCTTCTTCGAAAAGTTGAAGTCCGATTTAAACCAGATTTGAGGTTTAAGAGACACTGGCACATTTGCAAAATAGTGCGCCCTCAAGATTTTTCAAAATCGATATTTTTGCATGGTTGTAAGGCTTTTATATACAAAGGCACTCACCCGAAATGATTAAGACCAAATCAGCTTCCTTATGGGTAAACAGAACGATTTTATAATTTAACGTCGCCGGCGACGTTAAATTCAGCAGACGACGAAAATGGCGTTTAACACAAGAACACGCACGCCGTGTGCATGTTTCCCACGCCATGCACACTGTTTGATCGGTCTATAATCTTTTTGGTTTAATATCAGTGAGTACGAGTCAAAAATATTCATGTAATATACAAATTTGTTGATTAAAGTTATGGAAAACTTAAAAGTTGGCCTACAAATTACCTGGATGTCTTTATCCTCATATCAATGTCCCTGTTTTGTGGTATGTTATTTTTATGTGTAAAATATATCTCTGTTCTTTCAATGGCCTAGACTATGATTTGAGAGCAAATTGAAGAAATTTCATATTTTGTGAAAATGTGCCAGTGCCGCTTTAAGGTACAGTAAGCGTTCCTTCATCTGGATGATGCCAAAGGTCATAGACCAAGGACAAAGGTCATCTGAGGTCATATTCTATACTGCCATCTTTCCAGGGGGGTCACGCAAGTTTACTTGCTGTAGTTTTAATTTAGTATATTTGAATATATTTTTGCTGAACGACTCCTTTAAAATTGCAGACTAACCGGATTCCTAGAATTCATAGGAAGAATGTCAAGATGGCATTACACTAATTCAATTACTAATCAATGGGTTCCAATGCTGTTTCAAAGGTGAACGAGTGCTTCAAAGCATGCGAAGGTAACGTTTCACAAGAATGAATGACACAGAAATGTAGAGGAACACCACTGTAACGTTAAGCCCATGATATACTTCCAGTCGCAGCGAGCGATTTCTGCGCGTGAGCATGCGTAAAACTTGATATTGGGTCAAAATCCGGTATTGCGCATGCCAATCGCTTTCTGCGACTGGAAATATATCATGGGCTTTACCGTCTGCCGCAGTCCGCCTGATGAAAATATCGCCATTTGAAATTTGAGACGCATGCGTGCAGCGTATTTGCGTGGTATGATGTCATATAGACATTTTGATTATGAATTTTGAGAATCCGGTAAGTCCTCAAAAAACTTGTTAACATAGTGTTTTTTAAATGCAAAAATGCTATTTTAAAAGAAACAGTGACACGACAGTGTCCCAGCTTGCAGGTTAATATTTACGGTATAAACCGTGACCTTGTAGATGAGGTTATTGGCTACTGTACTGAAATAAAAGATGCGTACAGCAATCAGTGGAGAACACAATAGACAGACGGTCAGTGGGACTCTTAATCTTAGGGACGCCGTAATTCATGAGGTCGTTGGCCTATAGAAAGTTGTTAAAAAGTTTACGGTACGCGTCAGTTGTTCACCGAATTCACTCTGACTGGGAACGCACAAATTTCTTGAGAATCTAAAGAATCACTTATTGTTTGATCATATTGTTCAAGGTAGATCTTAATTAATATGTGGCTTGTATGTTTTGAAAATGATTATTCATTGTGGCTGTTATACTGATTCCTTGTGTTTATTTTTGTTTGCGTTTCAAATATTTTAGATAATTTCCCATTTAGATTTTACGTCTTGGACACCGACTACGATGAATACTTAGTCTACCACGGATGTAACCAATTTCCAAGAGATAACCCGGTCCTGTATGAGCAGCATAATTTCATCATGTCTAGAACATACAAGTTGCCAGAAACCTACAAAACGTTTCGGAAAGCTCTTAATATCTTCAAAAGGTTAAATCGATACCGATCCCTTTGTTTGGCATGATCAGCAAAATTGCATGAGGATGCTTGCAATAATCTAAACCAGTTATAGGGTTCAGATATTTTTCCTATCAACATACAAAACGATATATATATGTTTATGTGTTTCTATGTTATGTTACGCATGACATTGAGAATCTATAACCAAGTACTTGATATAAATGAATGAAAGAACGATTCAAGTTGTAAGTCGTTAAGAAATGTACTAAAAAGTCAAGGTGAGAAAATAAAAAGGAGCGAAACAAACAATAAAAAATGACCGTAAAATGATGGATGTAGTGATAACCCCCTTCGGGGGAAAGTACCAACAGTCTTAGTATGATGTCAGAATACTACAGATACTCGATATTGGTAACAATGGATAGCTACGGTCCTCCCCTTTCCTTTGGTAGCTGGCTCAAATGCAGTGAGTAGATTTTGAGCAACATCGTCAGCAGGATCTACTTCATCTGACTTTGACGTCAAGACCTGCTGCAATTTGTGAGTCCATTCTCATTAATATGTTGGTCAACGCAGGCTAGTACTCAAAAAGGTTTAACTGAAAAGATAACCTATCTGAGGCCTTCCCAAACGGGCTATGTCCTACAGCTATCACTAGCACTTGATTGTGCTTATATATATATAAAAAAAGGCAGAAATTCCATTATATTTTTATACACTTTCTCCAGATTGTTTTAATCGTGTATTTATTGCTCTGTCGTTGCAGGTAGTATTTGTTCAATTGTTACAATTTTAAAGACAAATCAAAAGCAAAATGTTTAAATTCAGCTTTTAAAAATAGAATAGAAAGGATTTCCATGACTTGCAATCACTACCTTGGCTGAATCGTAATCGATATATAAGTAGATAGTAATCCGATAATCACAATAAGCTTTTGTATTGAGTCACCAGTTCTTTCATTGTTGTTTATCTCAACAATAAAACAGAAAAACATTTGAATTACCCTTTAAAATAATGTAGAAAAAAATTACGTGACCTGCAAACACAGATCGACTGATAAGCCAACAAGTAGATTGTAATTTTCAATTGCCCTTTATTGTTTAACTATGAATATTCATCAGACCGATATTTTTCCGAAGGTGGCATCTAAAAATAACGGTCTGGTAAAATATTCATAGGCTCAAACAACGGTCTGTGACCAATTTCGAAACTATATAATGGGCAGTGTCAAAAGAAGCAAAATGGATAATGATGAAAAGAAAAGACCTAGACGTATATTGTTCGTTAATATGCGTACAATGAAACTGATGGTAATATACCTTCCGTTTAAATTCCTTAAACATCAAATTGGCATATGTTTTAAATTTATTAACAATAAACATCTTGAATAACACTGAAATAAAGTACCTGGAACCTGATTATGTCCAACATTTTGACTATATATCCAACATATGTGGTATCATCGGAAAGATTATTTTATTATCTTCACTTTGCTGCAAAGATAATTCCAATCGGTTAAGTATAGGCCGAGGTACAGTCTTTTGAATGCACTAAGCAAATGACTCCCCGAAATTACGATAAGTGTATGTCTATGTTATGTCAACAAGTGGTATCTTAATGATGTAAAAGCCAGTGATAATGGTAAGATTTAAAACTCTTTTTTTTCAAAATGTGGTCTTCAGATATAGAGAAATATAGCCAAATATAGACAATATTGTACACCTCAAAAGGTTCTCACCGATGTCTGTTCCTCCATATGGTATGATTTTGTCAACTCTTCCAGAAACTGATACATTTAGAATAATTTTATGAGTGATAATTACGTAGAGAGGTTTAGAAGGCATCGATGGTAAATTGTGACTGGATTTGGTGGGGTTAAATTGCGCCACATTTGTTCTGCAGTCAATGCATAGCCCGATTTCCTTCTGGAAACTGATTGTTTCGCCGAACGCCTTTCAATTTAATGTGAATCCGTGGACAGAGCTCAAAACCGACTACTTGATTTAAACGACTGTGGCTCGGTCTATACCTAACCGATGTGAATGATCTTTGCAGCAAATCAAAGAATGAACTAAGCTTTCCGGTGATATCCCATATGTTAGAACTATTTTACTTAAAACATTCAAAATGGCGGGCACAATCATGGTCCATTTTTTTACTAACCCTGTACAAAATCGAACGATGAATATCTTATGATCAAAAAAACTTGTGTCGATTTCGGAAAAATACAAAAATATATTACAGATACAGACATGGTAGTTTGTGGGTTTTAGCAATTTTCCAGCCACATTTGTCAATATCTTAGATTTCTCGCATGATATTAAAACAGAAATCTCACACTTAAATACATGTATTTGATAAAATTCTTTGATATTATAACCAAATATATTCCATGTATATGGTAATTTGAAGGTTATATCTATAAAGACATCCATGATGGCAGCATCTTGAATTTGAAAAATTTATCAAAACAGAAATGCACTGGTAAAAGAAATATATCCAAAGGTTTAATTTACATCTTTATGGTATTTGAGCTTTTTCAAGCTTTCCTATTGTCACGGACCAGGGGTTTTTGGAAAATAAGATAAAAGTTTACTTTGTGGCGAAAATAAACAATTCCCTGGCCGTGGGTAGCGTGACCGACAGCGGCAAAGAGAGCAGGTGCTCAACTCTCCAATTATAAACAAAGACAAAATAAATAACACTTGACAATCAATTTTTTTTTGTTTGGTGCAAAAATATAATTTCACAAAATCAAATCCATGCTTGTCCAATTATACATAAATTCCTACACAATTAATTCACTTGCAGAAATGAATACAATATGATTCGTATTTCATTGACAACAATCTTTTCTCTTCCATTTCCCAATTAAAATTGGACCAAATAACCCTAGTGAAAATTTCACCAACTTTCAAAGTGGAACAATGTGTCCACAACCTTTGCCAAAATGATCAATTTCGATCAATAAATTTTGATCTTAAACTGTTCCATGCCAAACTGCTTTAACAACTTATGTGGAATAATGTGTCCAAACACTACAATAATCAGTTGGAACACCAGCTTTCGACCAATAGACTTTGACCAATAAATCATTGATCAATAGCAAACATAACTTTAAACCAACTTTCTAGTGGAACAACGTGTCCAACCTAATAACATTTTCAATGTGGAACATGTGTCCACAACCTTTTCAATTGCCCGACAATCAATTTGGATCAATTTCGTGACCGAATAGATGTTGAAATAAATTTGATCACTCCCTGGGGGGAACTCCCTGGAACTTCCTTTTTACCAATTCCCCAATGTGGAACACGTGTCCACAACCTTTACCAGATGAAATTTGGCTCAATAAATTTTTTTTTTTAACAAGTTTAAACTTTTGAAAACCAACTTTCAAATATGGAACATGTGTCCCCCACCTTTTCCAAATAAGCAAGTTTGGATCAATATTGACCAATAGATGTTGATCAAATAAATTTTGCTCATACCCGGAACTTCCCTCTTTAACCAATTTTCAATATGGAACAACGTGTCCACAACCTTTTCGAAATAATATATTTTGATCATATTGACCAATAATGTTGAGCATAATTTTGATCATACCCGAACTTCCTTCTTTACACCAATTTTCAATGTTGAACAATGTGTCCACAATCTTTTCGAATAATCATTTTTGGATCATATGCCCATAATGGATTCCATAAATGTTGACAAACCCGACCCGGAACTTCCCTCTTTACCATTTCAATGTTGGAGCATTGGGTGGGGGGTGTCCACAATCTTTTCGAATAATCAATTTGGGATCATATTTGACCAATAAATGTTGATTCAAGAAATTTTGATCAATACCCGGAACTTCCTCTTTACCAATTTTCAATATGGAACAACGTGTCCACAGCCTTTTCGATAATCAAATTGGATCAATAAATCTTGGTCAATACCAATTCTCCTTAAACCACTTCCCCATATGGAACAATGTGTCCACAACCTGTTTTAATCTATCAATTTGGGATCAATATTGACAATAAGTGTTGATCAATAATTTGATCAAACCGGAACTTCCCATCTTTAACCAATTTTCAATATGGAACACGGTGTCCACAACCTTGTCGCATAATCAATTTTGGATCATATTGGACCAATAGATGTTGATCAAATAATTTTGATCTGAACCCTAACTTCCTCTTTAATAACCAATTTCAATTCAATGTTGGAACAATTGGTCCACAAATCTTTTCGAATAAATCAATTTTGGATCAATTTTGAACCAATAAATGTTTAAGAATCAATAAATTTGATCAATCCCCGGAACTTCCTCCCTCTTTAATATAACCAATTTTCAATGTGGAGCAATGTGTCCACAATCCTTTTCGAATAATCAATTTGGATCATATTGACCAATAAATGTTGATCAATCAATTTGATCAATACCCGAACTTCCGTCTTTATACCAACCAATTTTCTAATATGGACAACGTGTCCACCACCTTTTCGAATAATCATTTTGGGGATCAATATTGACCATAGATGTTTGACTCAATAAATTTATCATACCTCGGAACTTCCTCCCTCTTACCCATTTTCAAGAATGGAACAACGTGTCCACACCTTTTCGATAATCATTTTTGGATCAATATTTACCATAGATGTTGATCATAAATTGTGAATCAATACCCGTACGTCCTCTTTACCAATTTCAATGTGGAACAATGTGTCCACAATCTTTCGAATATCATTTTGATCAATATTGACCATAAATGTTGATCAATTTTATTTGATCAATACCCGGAACGTACTCTTAACCAACTTTTGTTTCAATAGGGAGCAATGTGTCCACAATCTTTTCGAATCAATCAATTTGGATTCAATATTGACCTAATAATGTTGATCAATAAATTTTTATCAATCCGGACCTTCTCTTTAACCAATTTTTCAATTTGGAGTAAATGTGGTCCACAATCTTTACAAACGACCAATTTGGATCAATAAGTCTTATGTCATACCAATACTCCCTTAAAACCAACTTTCAATAGGGACAATGTGCCCCAACCCTTCTCCAAACTCATTATGGATCAATAATTTGGTCACACCTATACTCTCCGTAAACCAACTTCAATATGGAGGCATGTGTCCACACCCTTTTCCAATAATCAATTCGGACGTTAGATGATCAATAAATTTCTAATCTATATCCGGAACTTCCTTTTTACCAATCTTCAATATGGAACAATTTGTCCAGAACATTTACAAAGAAAGAGTGAATTTGGATCTAAATCTGATCATGGAATTCTGGAGCCACACCAAAACACTTCACCTAAAATTTGACGTCGACCCTTAAAATTTGAACTTGGTTCTCACGGTCCCTTAATTCTCAACCAATTCCGATCCAGGTACCCAATGAGTCACTACACTTTCAATAACTCATTTCGAAATATCCTCTCAAGCTTACCCTGAAATGGTGACGTCACCCCTTAAATTTGAAAAATTATCTCACTTCCATTATTCACACCAAAGTCGAGATCAAGGGTACACAATGTGGATCTGACCTGTCAGAATAATCCTCTCAGCTTTCTCTAAATGTTGACGTCACCATTAGCCCTTACATCTGTCGATCAAAACAGGAGACTTGAAACCCTAATATTCCCAACCCACAATTTACCCAACCCCCACTAACTCAAGCAAATGACTTGGACACCGCATACTTTGCTAAACCACTCCCTACACTAACATAAAAATTTGAGGTGCACTTTGGGCCCCCAGAAGATATCTATATCCGAGTGCGCACTCGAATGCATAAGTGCAAAATTTTGAAGACTTAACCAAGGTATTTACAAATTGCAAACAATCACACAACTCTCGCCACAAGACAATCAGTTAAAATTTCCACTGCTGCCCCGTTTTTTTCCTAGTCCCTTTATCCCTTCTTTAAATGGAACCAGAATTGGTCAATTAACTGAAATTTGTGTTCCGTCATTAATTGACCGAAACGTCAATCGTCAACCCGTATGCCGAGCTGTCGAAGTGCCCTTATAAAGTTCCCTACCATACTTTGTGAAAAGTCGAACCCAGAGGTGGAGCAATATCGTCTCCAGCTAACCCTAGAATTCAATTACACCTAACGCAATCTCCTAAAAGTCAGTCCAGCGAAAGATAAAGGATGTACGACTTACCATCACACAACTCATCAGCGGCCTTTTATTTTGAATTAAATTTCAAAACATATAAAATTTAGAAGTTTTCTCATGCTTGTGCCGAGAGCTAAAACTATTTCTACATCACGGGAAACCATAATTTGACTGTTTTAAAATCCCGTGTTAAAATCTTGAAAATAAGACTAACAAACAAATAGACAATTCCACTCGAAACTACCCACGCGCGTGTGTGTTCATGACGAGTCCATCGGAAGCCCCCTTCAAGAGGACGAGTGTCCCTTTGACATACACCCTCTTCAACCTGGTGCCATTCTGGGCCCAAGCGAACGCGCGCGAAACTGTCAAGCATTCCACTAATGTTTACAATTTACAACAAACGCATTCACCACACTGGAAAATTTAATACAAAGCTGTGCGCACGAAAGTTCCATTCAAACAGAAAACACCCGTCCGGGATTATACACTGAAGGCAGACCTACTCCGCTCCCTTTCAACCTAACCTCAAATTCAACAAAAAGATGGCGCTATTACTGTTTAACAAGTGGAAAGCTATGACCAATTGTTTGACACTATGTCGTCATTTATAAATGCTCAGAAAAACTGGTTACCATCAATTTTCTGATTGCGCGCCTATAGTCCAGATTTTTAATTCGTGTACTTTGGGTATATTTTGAGGACAAGTCCATGTGGAGGGCGTGTGTTGATATAATCGAAATTTACAAAAGGCGATTAAAAAAGAAGTGTTTTTGACGCGATACCAATTATTACCTGTTTATTGCGGATAATGAATTTAGATAAATTAGAATCCGATGATTCCTTTGAGGGAACTCGGTTGGTGATTGATGTTTGGTGATTGTTAAGATTGTTCTATGTGGATAAGTTAGTAATTCAAAGAATTGTCCTTTTGTGAAGAATTGTGGAAGGACTGAAGGCATGTCAATCCATTGCTACTGCACCGGTGTGTGTATGGAAAATTATGCACAATTGTTGGTCTACGCTTTTCATCGAATGACTGGCAAGCTGTTGATATTCTTGACCCCTGGATATGTACGACGAGCACTAAGAATTAATATCGTTTTTCTTGTTTTGTCAGATCTGATACGAAGAATGACTCAACTAACATGGTTTTTTTAAAAACAAAATTATTTATTTACCATTGACAATGGCTCTCGATCATGTAAACCGATGGAAAATATACATCTTTAATTCAAAACATTGTGGAATAATATTTTTCTTATTTAGAATGCAAAGCAGTATCCCTTCACTGAACTAACTCTCTGTAATGGCTTTAAAGTGATCTGGTTTTTCCGGGAACGTTACAAATGATAGGAATCACAATAGTTAAGGGAACCCAAAGACATTTTCTGAGGCCACGATTTTCTCTAAATGTCTGCAATCTGATTTATTGGTAAGAGTACCTATCGAGCATGTATCGAGGTTGTAAGATATATATTTATAATTATCTTTGTAATATCAAAAACGAAACGGCATTTTTCGACTTATTCCTTAAAGTGACAGGAGGAGATTTTTGTTAAAGATACGAGTTCCCTCTCAAATTGCACTAAAATCCGTTGTAGAGCCACCTACCTAAACGGAAACGTTTTTTTGAAGATTTAATTGCATGAACAAACCAATTACAAATGAACCCGTCAGACCTTGTTTTGAACTGCCTGCTTTGCGCAATCGTCCCCATAGAAACCCTGCTTTGATTTCTATTTCTGTCGTGCATGACAGAAATTACCTAAATCAACACCATCTTGTTACATAATAAGGGCGTATTCGCGCTTATTCGCTTCAGGTGTAATTAACGAATATAGGCTATGGGGCATGTCATTCTATGCTGTTTTTTGTTGTCTCCATTCGGGGGGGCCAGGGGAAAACCAAGGTAACTTCATAATTATATTATCAAAATCATATAATCGTCTGTTACACAAAAAAACTGGCACATTTTCTGAAAAAGAAAAAATGTCACTTCAAATTCATCCCCAATATCAGTGAATAGTGGATACACATTGCCTCAGCAAACAATGGAGTTAAGAGATATTCAATCAACGGCCCGGTATGCGGTTTTTGTAGAAAAACACTTCAGATTTCTTTCATTGGGGAGTGAGGACCATTGTTTATATTGTGCGCAGCTGAAAGATTTAGCGGGTACCGCTATCCAGTTACTTTAGGGACCCAAAATACATAAACCTCATACAAATAATAAAATTGAAGCTCTATTAGTGCGTGTTCAATTAACTTTGGGCCATGTTTTTCATCATTTATTCGAAAAGGAAGAAACATGAACAACATCATGAGAGAATGTTGCGGGACAAGCTTTGACCCTAACAACTTTGGCCAGAACCAAAATCCGTAACTTATTGCTTAACTTAATTTTATCAATATTTACCGCGTTTTCAGAAGAAAATTTGGTGTCAACGACCTATATTATAAGTACACTGGTTAGTTATTATGAGAGAGACGGGTAGTGTTCACTCAACCCGAATGTGGACGGTGGTAACCACCTGGCTTATAAACAATTGCCCAAATACCAGGCCCATTGTAATATCTTTAGCTCCTGGTTTGCGGAAGTCTCTACATATCCATTGGTCACGGATATCGGAGGAAAAAGAAATTGAGGTGACCATTTTATTTATTTTTAAGAAAATGTGCCAGTTTTATGTGCGGAACAGACAGAGTTATGTGATCTGTAATAATTGTATGAATTTACACTGGTTTTCCCCTAGCCCCGATGGGGACAACAGAATTTGTTATACAGTGGTTATTTGGTCCACGCCCAATAGTCTAAAATACATTGGTAAGAATCGAATATGCAAAAAAACAAAACCGGGTTCGAAAAAAAATTGGGGGAGCTTCTTTCTGGAAATGTCCTCATGTCTCTCTTTAATGGTGTGTTTTTTATCATAAGAATTCTAAAACAAAATCAAAAAACACCTGGTTTCGGGACAGAAAATTGGGGGATCGTCTGAGAATATCCTTCTATTTAAACAGTACACTGATTATTAACAAAACAAAGAAATATTATGATATGGAATGCACTCAATGCCCATGGACCCCACGGCGAAGAAATATTAGTATTATTACACCTCATGATATTTATGATCAAAATCATGCTATCATTAGCGTTGCTAGTTCCATAGGGAAATAGATTGGACCGTTTCCCTACAACGTTCGTACCAGTAACAGTGAGGTCTAAATAAAACAAATACTACATGGTTTATATATGTAAAGGAATAAATGACGTGCTAAGTGAATTATGTTGATAATGGGGTCTGGCGCATCAGTTTGTGCACTGTTCGTCGAGGCGAAGCCTCGAGACCAAAACAGTGCACTGATGCCCCGACCCAATTATCTAACAAATTCCACGCAGCCAGTTAAATATCCGTCATAACCTTACACTTAGTATGCATCAGTTCAAATATAAAAGTAAGAATTATTGAATATGTGTTAAAATTAAGAAAAGAAAAATTCAACCCTAGAAAAATATAAATAACTTCACGAATTAAAACACCGGCATCAATTGGCCTTCAACTCAATCACCTGTATCGATCAATTCGCAGTGTAAGGATTATTGTTTGTTGATGGGTTCCATCCCAATACATCCCCAATTTTAACCAAACCTCCGTGGTGTTTACCAGGTAATGAGGTTCATATGAGCTTGCGAAGAGCATACACAAGAGGTGGACAGACCAACAATAAATATGCAGCAGGATGCTCTCCAGGTAGTACAAAGCTAGGCGGATATATTAAAGTGGATTCTCACAATTAAAGGGATGTGTGTCGATCTTTAGTCCTAGTACTAGTGTGTAGTGTACACACATGTCTACACGGCCTTAAATTGGTAGTTCAAATCATTTGTGTTATAGGTACACCACCCACAAATGAATTCGGCAGCCTCAACGGAACTAAACTGCATGTTGAAGGAGTGGTGGCAGAATTACTAAATTCAAGTCCCGTTATTGTAAATAGGATAATGTATCACAAACAACAGCATTGGGGGTTTGTGACAAAGATATTATGGCGTGCATGAGGATCCCTCTCAATTAAAAGGATGGATCATTGTTACAAGCTATGTCAGTAATTAGTCTTGTTTTCGAGTAGCGCAACTCCTGTCAAATGAAAGTAAACAGTAAATGTTTTGTGTGTTCTGAGGGTTTGGAATGACCACGGTTCAGTGGCAGTGGCGTACCTAACCAGTTTTTTTCCGGGGGGTGGGGGGGGTGGGGGGGAGAGGGGGGCAATCATTTTCAGGGGGGGCAAGATCAGGGGGCGCCAATTTTACCGACTCGCTACGCTCGCATGGTTACCCAAATTTGAAGAGCTGGGAGGGGGGGTGGTCGGGGGTTGGCAACTTAATGTAGGCCTACCTTCCCCCGTGCGTGATATAATGTAATTTCTAGTTTTTATAAAATCTACAATGCGTCGCGGTAACCTTATGCGCCCTAAATCCGCCAATTAGCTACATTAAAATTTGTTAGTATGTTATAATAGATTGGCCTATGTTGTTTTATATGTATTGACACACACGTGCAGAAAATCACTAATTTTTCAGTGGGGAAAGAGGGGGGGGCAAGAATCAAAGATTACCCTGCTGCCTGCCCCCCCTGGTTACGCCACTGTTCGATGGGGTCTCTACGTGGCAACAGTAGGTTTATAGTTATGCCAAGTATGGAAGGTAAATCCTACATACTTGTTACACTATTTTTTGGGTCGTAATAATTTAGGGAATTCGTTATTATTTAAATGCAAGCTTTGTTTTCAACTGAAAATTTAGTTTTAGGGAAACTTGTTTTTTTTTTTTGATTGAAAAACTTAGTTTATCGAGAAAAGCTAATAATATTGACTGAAAAGTTTGTATTTAATAAAACCTACTGTTCTTAAAGAGTTTGTTTGAGTTTGTCAGTGATCATTTTGAACTGAGAATGGCAAGGTACTAAATGGCTTTTTGAGTTAGTGTGAGATTTTGAAATTATATTATACAAAAACAATTCCCATTCTCAATTCTTTTTCTGTGACAAAAAAGAGCAATCGCACTGATACAACTAAGTAGGGCTGGCTACACAGACCCAGTATTTCACTCCATGAACATGCTAATACTTTTGATATTTATTTTTCAAAGGGTATTTTTTAGGTACAAATACCATCACAATCTACTACCATCAGAGGCTACTTAAATCCAACTTTTTTTTAAAAGAAACGACCAGATCAATAATACGAAACTTGCCAAGCTTCGGATTTTCACATTAATCCTACAAACACTAAGTTGGCTGAGAATACTATTAAAACCCAAGGTGCTCTACTTTGGAACAGTATAGATGTCTCCATCAAAAATTGTCATTCACTCTCATCCTTTAAAAAACATTTAAAACAATTTCTCATCAACTCTTAACAGGCTTATTGATTTTTTTCTTTGTGTTCTTTATTACGTGCATTATATCGCCGTCCCGTTCTCTCTTAGTCATTGCTGTCACCCCCCTTTCCCTGCCCCGTTTTTGTGTGTCTTTGTTTTGTCCCTTGTCTCGTGATGTGTTTTATGTGTTTGGTCTTGTTATTCCCCTGGATATATGGGTTAAGTTGCCTGCATACCTATTATATTTTGTATACACCTACAGTGTAATAAGCTAAATTTAATTATAGTCTAATTTTTCTTATATAATTTACCAGTCTTGCTCTTCATTGCCTCATTATTCCATTCTTCATTGGTCATGTATAATTGTTATTTATTGGGTATGTAGGTCCATGTTTATATTCCTTACACATAAATTTGTACTATTACTATTTATTTTTTTGTCTTACCGAGGGCATTGCGTTACACGCTCTGCGTTTTGCAATGTCTGTTTCCAGTCGAATTTATGTTATTATCAGATATTTCATGCCTGTAGCATTTTAGAAATCTATATTATATTGATTCTATTTGGTCTAAATTTCTGTATGTAAATATTGTTGATGGACAAATAA
The DNA here is from genome assembly GCA_023653785.1 of Ophioderma brevispina. Taxonomy (NCBI): domain Eukaryota; kingdom Metazoa; phylum Echinodermata; class Ophiuroidea; order Amphilepidida; family Ophiodermatidae; genus Ophioderma; species Ophioderma brevispina. The sequence continues at coordinate 28,501 of JAMKCH010084743.1, forward strand.
ATAATGAATGAATGAATGAAATATTTGCTAAGCTTTAACATTATATATCTTTTAAGTAAACTTGTTTAAACTGAGGTTTTTACTTGAAAACTGAGTTTATTGAAATATTTTTGAGAAACATGGTTTTCAACAACAGTCAATCATTTACTCATCTTTAAACTCAGTTTTATCAAATGATAAACTTTTTCGAAAAAAATCGACTAATTAACTAAGTTTTTGAAAATCTACGTTTTCATAGAGAATACCCTATTTTTCAGGTTGATAAACTAGATTTTTTGGTTATTTTTTTTTTAAGAAATGTTTTTTTTCAAGTGATGTACAGATTTCATTCCCATTGTAAAAGTACGGTTTTCAATTTGATCAGAAACTCACTTTATCAACTCCATAGTTTTTTCATTTGAATTTAAAAAAAAAAATTATTATAGAGAGAGGTCCAGTGAAACTGGGAGAATTGAAAAGCCACTCAAGCACGCCATTTCACACATTAGGATAACTTTGTCAACCACCCTTTAATTATGCTTGATGGACATGGTTGGTAAATCTGTTGTATATTGATTATCCATTGTTGTTCAGAGCATTGTATTTTACGAATCATTCTCCTTGTTTCTAGAGGTTGTCCTGAAGTCACCCCAGAAGACCAGAGGCACCATTATCAAGATTCTTTGTCTTCGCGTGCAGTATCTAGAATCTTTTGTTTAGTGTGCAGGTTTATATGTAATTTGTGCTCTTGCCTTCAGATAACCTTACTGGAGACTAATTCGTAGAATATAATGCGCTGAACAACAATGGATAACTAGACAACTCCACTGATGCACTGAAGGTATCGGGAAATAGGGTACGCTATTTTCCCTTGGTACTGGCTACGCGGCCACCAATCACCCTCACCCTTAGGGTTCGGGGTGTTAGGCCCGTATAGCCAGTACCTCGGGAAAAATAGTGTGCCTATTTCCTTTTTACCCCTGTAGTATTTGTATAATGCTAACTAAAATTATGTGTGAGGTCAACCTTTAGGTATCATAAGCAAAATATTGAATGTTTTTACATGGATGTGTAAAACTACAGAAAGATTTAAAAAAAATAGAAAATGCACAGAATATTTTGTGAATGACGGTTCAATAAATATTAAATTTGTCGATTATATTTAAACGTTCATATTTTTCGAATAGATGTTGGTATTTCCAAAGGCCACAATACAAAAATGGCGAGGGGTTAATAAGGCAAACAGTGTAATTGTTGAGGTGCATTTGATGCTTGAATTGGGTAGAGTGACACCTTGGTTTGCATTATTGTACCTAAGCCATATGAACCGCTAGGAGGTAACATTTGAAAATGTTTTAACTGTGGCCCGCTGGATCCCGACGATACACGTGTGACGTTGCCGCAATTCGATCATTTTGAAGATGGTCCTCCCGATGTGTTCCATCCCTATAACATCCCCATTTTAAAACCGTGGTGTGTACAAGGTAATGAGGTCATATGAGCTTGCGAAGAGCATACACAAGAGGTGGACAGACCAACAACAAATATGGCCAGCAGAGCTGCTATCCAGTTAGTAAAAAGCTGGGGATATATTTCAAGTTGGATTCTCCAATTAAAGGTATGTGGTCCGATCTTAGGCCTCGTACTAGTGTTGTATTGTGACACAATGTCCACGGCTTTTAAATTGGGGGAGTTCAAATCATTTTGTATTATTGTACACCACCAAAATGAATTCGGCCGCCTCAACGCATAATAAACTGCTGTTGAGGCTTGTGGTGGCAGAATTACCTTCCCCCCCCCCCACTTCACGCCTGTTTATGTAAATAGGAGAATGTATCACAAAAACAACATGAGGGTTTTGACAAGTTATTATGGCGTGCCTGGGTGACTCCCTCTACATTAAAAGGCTGGATCATGTTACAAGCTATTGTCCAGTACATTAGTCTTTGTTATTTTCGAGTAGCGCAACTCCTGTCAAATGAAAGTAAAACAGTAAATGTCAAGAAAAACATGCCGTGTTTTGTGGTACTGAGGGTTGGAATGACCACGGTTCAGTGGCAGTGGGTAACGTAACCAGTTTTTTTTTTCGGGCGGGGGTGGGGGGTTTTTTAAAGGGGGTGGCACATACATTTTCAGGGCGGCAAGCATCAGGGGCGCCAAATTTTCCGCCTCGCTACGCTCGCATGGTTGACCAAATTTTGAAGAGCTGGGGGGGGGGGGGGGTAGGGCGTTGGCAACTTAATGTAACCGTCCCCGTGCGTGCGTACAAGTGTCATTTCTATATATTTATTACATCTACAATGCGTCCGTACCTTATGCGACCTAAATCCGCCAATGAGCATACATTAAAATTTGTAAGTATGAGCTATAAATAGTTTGGCCTATGTTGTTTTATACGTATTGACCACACGTGCAGAAAATCACTAATTTTTCAGTGGGGAAAGGGAAAGAGGGGTGGGGGCAAGATTCACTGCCCCCAGGTTACGCCACTGTTCGATGGGGGGCGGGTCTCTACGTGGTAACAGTATGGTATATAGGTTATGCCAAAATATGCAGGCTAAACCCATTCTTCGTTACACTATTTTGTGGGTCATAATTAATTTTCGGGAAATCGTAGTATTAAACTGAACGCTTTGTTTTCAACGTGAAAATTAGTTTAGGTGAAAACTTTTTTTTTTTATTGAAAACGTTAGTTATCGAGGAAAAGCAGTAATATTGACTGCAAAAAGTTTGTCATTCATAAAAACCATACTGTTCTTCAAGAGTTTGTCTGAGTTGTCAGTGATCATTTTGATGAGGAATGACAAGTATAATGCTTTTGAGTTAGTGTGAGATTTTTGAAATTTATATTGTAGCTTTAAAATTATATATCTTGTGAAGTAAACTTGTTAAACTGAGGTTTACTTGAAAAAATGAGTTTATGAAATATTTTTGAGAAACATTGGTTTTCAACAACAGTCAATCATGTTACTCATTTAAACTCAGTTTATCAAATGAAAACTTTTCGAAAAAAAAATTGAATAATTAACTAAGTTTTTGAAATAATCTACGTTTAATAGAGAATTACCATTTTTCAGGTTGAGAATAAACTAGATTTTTGGGTTATTTGTTTTTAAGAAAAGGGTTTTTTCAAGTGATGGTACAGATTCAATTTCCCAATTGTAAAAGTTCGGTTTTAATTGATCAGAAAACTTCACTTATCAACTCCATAGTTTTTCATTGAATTTAAAAAAAATATTATTATAGAGAGAGGTCCAGTGAAACTGGGAGAATTGAAAAGCCACTCAAGCAACGCCATTTCAAACATTAGATAACTTTGTCAACCACCCTTTAATTATGCTTGCTGGACATGGTTGGTAAATATGTTGATATTGATTATCCAGTGTTGTTCAGAGCTTTGTATATTACGAATATTCTCCTTGTTCTAAGAGGTTGTCTGAAGTCACCGGAAGACAGAGTGCAACAAATTATCGAGATTCTTTTGTTTCGCGGGCAAGTTTATATATGAATCTTTTGTTAAGCGTTGCAGGTTTATATAATTGGTGCGCTCTGCCTCAGATAAACCTTAATGGAGACTAATAGTAGAATATAATGCACTGAACATACAATGGATAATCAACAATACAACTGATGCATAGAGTGTATGGGACTAGGGTACGCTATTTTCCCTTGGTACTGGTACGACCTATCACCTCACCCTTCGGGTTCGGTGTTGTTGTGCCCGTATAGACAGTACCTGGGAAATAGTGTGCCTATTCTCTTTTTACCCGGTAGTATTTGTATAATGTAAATAAAAATTATGTGTGAGGTAAACCTTAGGTTATCCTAAGCCAAATATTTGAAGGTTTTTTACATGGAGTGTAAAACTACAGAAAGTTTAAAAAAAATATGAAAATGGCACAGGAATTATTTTGTGATGACTTTCATAAATATTAAATTTGTAGATTATATTAAAACGTTATATTTTTCGAACTCGATGGTGTTGTATTTCCAAAGGCCACAAAAAATGGCAAGGGTAATAAGGCCAACAGGGGTTGTTGAATTGTGAGGTTTGCATTTGATGATGCTGAATTGGGTTTATGAGTAGAGTGACACCTTGGTTGCCTTATCTGTACCTAAGCCATATGCAACCGCTAGGAGTAACATTTGAAAAACTGTTTATAACTTTGTGTGGCTGGATCCCGACGATAAACGTGTTGACCGACGTGTTGCCGCAAATGTCGATAATTTTGAAGATGTCCTCCGATGTTGTTCATCCCTATAATCCCCATTTTAAAACCCGTGGGTGTACCAGGTAATGAGGTCATATGAGCTTGCGAAGAGCATACACAAGAGGTGGACAGACCAACAACACAAAATATTGCCAGCAGAGCTGCTCTCCAGTTAGTAAAAAGCTAGGGGATATATTAAAGTTGGAGTCTCGATTTAAAGGATGTGCTGTACGATCCTTTAGGCCATAGGATAGTGTGTATTGTACACACAGTCACAGGCCTTTAAATTGGGTCAGGTCAAAATCATTTTGTATATGGTACCACCACAAAAATGAATTCGGCAGCATAAAAGGAATAAACTGCATGTTGAAGGATTGTGGGTTTTGGCAGAATACTCACTTCAGCCTGTTTATTGTAAATGATTAAGATCACAAACAACAACATTGAAGGTTTTGACAAAGCTATTATGGCGGCATGAGTGACTCCTCTCAATTAAAAGGCTGGGCTGGATCATTGTTACAAGCTATGTTTTTTTTTTTTTTTTTTTTTTTTTTTTAAAAATATTTGGAAATCATTGCGCATGTTAAATTCAGTCAAAAAATGAAAGTAAACAGTAAATGTCAAGAAAACATGCGTGTTTTGTGTGTCTCGGGTTTGGAATGACCACGGTTCAGTGGCAGTGGCGTACGTAACCAGTTTTTTTTCGGGGCGGGGGGGGGGGGGGAGGGGGGGGGGGCACATACATTTTCAGGGGGGCAAGCATCAGGGGCGCCAAATTTTCGCCTCGCTACGCTTCGCAGATGGTTGATCCAAATTTTGAAGAGCTGGGGGAGGGGGGGGAGGGGGGGGGGGGGAGGTAGCGGGTTGGCAAACTTAAATGTACCTTCCCCCGTGCGTGGTACAATGTCATTTTATATATTTATACATCTACAATGCGTCCAGTACATTAGGCGCCCCGATAAATCCGCAATTAGCATACATTAAAATTTGTAGTATGGTATAATTAGTATTGGCCTATGTTTGTTTTATATGTATTGACACACGTGCAGAAAATCACTAATTTTTCAGTGGGGAAAGAGGGGGGGGGGCAAGATTCACCTGCCCCCAGGTTTACGCCACTGTCGATGGGTGCGGGTCTCTACGTGGTAACAGTAGGTATATAGTTATGCCAAATATGGCAGGCTAAATCCTCATACTTCGTTACACTATTTGATGGAGGTATAATAATTTTCGGGAAATTCGTATGTATTTAACTGAAAGGCTTTGTTTTTTCAACTGAAAATTTAGTTTTAGGTGAAAACTTGTTTTTTTTATGAAAAATTGTTTATTCGAGAAAAGCTATTAATATTGACTGAAAAGTTGGTCATTCATAAAACCCTATTGTTCTTCAAGAGTTTGTCTGAGTTTGTCAGTGATCATTAAACTGAGAATGACAAGGTACTAAATGCTTGGTGAGTTAGTGTGAGATTTTGAATTTATTATTGCAAGCTTTAAAATTATATATCTTTTAAGTAAACTTGTTTAAATGAGGGTTTTTACTTGAAACTGAGTTATTGAAAATCTTTTGAGAAAACTGGTTTTCAACAACAGTCAATCATGTACTCATCTTTAAAACTCATTTTATCAAATGATAAACTTGTTCCGAAAAAAAATTGACTCAATTAAACTAAGTTTTTGAAATTCTACGTTTTCATAGAGATACCCTGTATTTTTCAGGTGATTAAACCTGGATTTTTGTTGGTTGATTTTTTGAAGAAATGTGTTTTTCAAGTGATGGTACAGATTTCAATTCCCAATTGTAAAAGTTCGGTTTTTAATTGATCAGAAACTCACTTTATCAACTCCCTAGTTTTTCATTGAATTTAAAAAAATTATTATATAGAGAGAGTCAAGTGAAAAACTGGGAGAATTGAAAGCAACTCAAGCACCGCCATTCACATTAGGATAACTTTGTCAACCACCTTTATATGCTTGATGGACATGGTTGGTAAATCTGGGTATATTGATTAATACATTTTTGTTCAGCATTGTATTTTACGAATATTACCTTGTTCTAGAGCTGTCTGAGAGTCACAAGAAGCAGAGTGCAAACCATTATCAGATTCTTTGTTTTCGCTGTGCAAGTTTATCTAGAATCTTTTGTTTATGCGTGCAGGTTATTAATTTGTGTCTCTGCCTCAGATAACCTTACTGGAGAATGATTCGTAGGATATAAGCATCTGAACATCATGGTTAATCAACAATACACTGATGCGCTAGAATAGAAGTTGTGATCGGGAAATAGGGCACGTATGTTTCCCTTGTACTGGCTACGACCAATCACCCTCACCCTTCGGGGTTCGGGGTGTTGGCCCATAGCCAAGTACCTCGGGAAAAAGCTGTGCCGATTTCTCTTTTACCTGTAGTATTGTTATAATGTAACCTAAAAATGAAGTGTTGAGGTCAACCTTTAGGTATCATAAGCAAATATTGAATGTTTTTAAATGGATGTGAAACCTGACAGAAAGTTTAAAAAAAATATTGAAAATTGGCACAGGGGAATTTTTTGTGAATGACTTTCAATAAATAAAATTTGTCGATTATATTAAAACGTTATATTTTTCGAACTCGATGTTGATATTTCCAAAGGCCACAATACAAAATGGCGAAGGGTAATAAGGCAAACAGTGTAATTGTTGAGGTGCATTTGATGCTTGAATTGGGTAGAGTGACACCTTGGTTTGCCTTATCTGTACCTAAGCCATATGAACCGCTAGGAGGTAACATTGAAACTGTTTTAACTTGTGGCCTGGATCCCGACGATAAACGTGTTGACGGTGCCGCAAATGTCGATAATTTTGAAGATGGTCCTCCCGATGTAGATAATCTTGTAAATGGCTCCGTAAATGGAACTTTCTGTACGGAAGGCGATAGTTTATTGCATAGGTTGCCTCGACAACAGCAGATACCGGTATCTTCAACGCTATAGGTTATACACCACTAACCTGGCTGCCGTAAGGATCAAAAATCTTGGGTGGACTACTTTCTTGCATGGCATCTGGAAAAAGTGCTTTAAAATGTCTGAAAATGCACTAGTTATATTAAGAAAGTGATGAAATTTCATGATTGACATGGTAGACTGGTATGTTTTCTCAAACTAAGCGGCATTTGGACAGTGAATTTGAGGAAATTGACTCCGCGGTCATCAATTTCACATCGATTGCAAATTACTAGCTTTGGCGTCTATAGAAAATCTTAGGTTGCCGGTCTGGCAAGTTTGGTGATTCGTAACTAAAATTTTTTCCGGTCATCATATGTTCAAAATTTGGTTATTTGGTGATTTCAGCTTGTACTTTGGGGTGATGTTGTTGTATTTCCTCTGTGAGAGTTTTGAATGTGAAAGAACATGCTCAAAGTTGCCATTTTTCCCATAGACTACTGTGTATAAGTGAGTTAGTGGTGTGTAACCTATAGGTATTCGTCGTGCAGTTTTTCTCTGTAGTTTTGCAGTAGTTGTTTACATTGCTTGGGTGATTGCATCCTGCAATGAACCACTGTGATGATTTTTTAATTGTCTGCGAGGAAATATAAAACATAAAATGTACTCGAGTGAAATTTTAGTCACAATGCCATTTATGAATCAGAGGCATGGTTGATATATAGGGATTGTCTTTATTACAATTTTGTCGATGAGCGTTTTAAGATTACTTTTGATGGAATATAAAACTATCAGCGATTTGAAAGATCCGAAAATCAAAATAAAATCATAAAAAATCAGATTTTTGCATGTCTGTAAGTATAGCTACGCTAACACATCCTACAAGGTATAAGACCAAAAGCATCCAAATAAGGACACAAGCGGATATTTTAGTCATCACTGTCCGTACGGACACTTACTACACCACATATTCCCGTTTGTGCCCGTTTATACCAAGTTTTCGGCTGGAAAAATAACTTCTAAGAATTCTACAGACTTATCTTTTACCTTTAAGCTACTCCTGCAAATTCCGAATTTTTGACTCTTTCGGTGGATCACAGATAGTGTTTTTCTAATTTACTGAAAATGGCGTGGAAGTGATTCTAACCATATCTACCGGATACTGATTAAGACGAAGTTTTATTAACCATGCTATAATAAATAGTAAGTAATAGCATTAGAGTAGGACAAGATTTAAATAGGTATCTCTTTGATCCAAATTCAAGACTGAAATTCCTAAAATGTAAAGTTTAGTTGTGGGTGTTTACCGGCCAGCGCAGGGAGGCCAGAAAGAAATCCAGACCCACTCCTATGCGGAGTTCTGTATCTGTCCTGCGAAGAAAGTTTTATAAAAACTCAATAAACAGTTATATACACACATGTTATATAAGTGAATTAGAGCCCACTTTCTCTACTCGTTTGCAATATACATTAACACTTAAGTGACCAAGGGGGGGGGTCCTAGGGACCCTCCAAATTTGTTTTCGCGCTGACCGCTTTACGCGTGGGATTTTTGCGCCGAATTTTTTTGTAATTGTCTGACTTTTAAATGCGCTTCTTTTCATACCAAAATAATTAAAATCGGCCAAGCCGTTAATGAGTTAATTAGGGAGGGTCCCATGGAACCCCCCACAAACAAAACCGCACCGTTGTTTCCTGGTTAATTTATGCGCATGCGTACTGATGCTTGAGTGAATTCTATTTTTAGATGCGATTAGTCGGCGATTCACCGGCAAACAGCGCCGAAATCTGAAGTACAAAATACCTTTTCACGTGAAATATATCTTACAGAAATGTAGACGAATGTCAAAGGAACAAAAACCATTGATGGCTGCATGACGAAATTAACGGTAAAGGGTGGAATTTTTGATCCTAACATTGCACTATTTGCCGCTGCCAGGCGATTCACCGCCATCTTAAAATAGACAGCTTTGAAAAAAAAATAAAATATATGCAGGGGGTGCAGGCCAAGAAATACGTAATTAAAAAATCACGATAGCCTAATTTATTGCCCTCAAATTAAAAATCCACGTGTCTACGTATTTTGGTAGTATGCGTACAGTATAATACTATGCAAAACCTTATCCTATTTCACCAACCCAAGCTGGCCAAGCTAGCTGGTTTCCAACAGACTTACATGGCTTACGATAATTATAATAGAGAAAAAAGTGATGAGAATCTTGTTACGTAATTAGCTTGAGGTTGTACCCGAATACGCACATACGAATACGAAGGCGATATTAGCATGTTGTAATAATGGGTCAAATTGTGTCTACTGAAAATTCTATATAAATGACACTCACAATTTCAAAACTGCATGCAAGGGTGAGAGTAGACTTCTAACTCTTCATTTTGTCCCATTATCTTTCGTTTTAAATTTGTTGCATGTGAAAAATGGCATAAACTTCTGGAAACCATATGTCCTTCAGAGTTATTTGATCAAGGGCGCGCTGTTATTTTGGGTTGGCGAAGGAGGTCACGGATCAGAAACGATCCCTCTGCCAGTAGGCGAAGTTCATTATTTACACATAATCACGGTCTATTGCCGGTTGGAATGAGAATACAAAAACGTCACTGAACGTCACATGTATGATCTCATGCTTTAGTCGTGACACGACCACCTGGTTTGACCGCCATTTTTTATTTTTTAACCATTGGAGTAAATGACAATGGGCGAATGAAAAATTCGCCGATTTCTTCTTTGTCAGTAAGGGATCATTCATAAAGGAAGTGGCACTGTGGTTATGGAGATGTTATCAACCTTAACGATGAGGTAAGTATATTCGTGTATAGCGTGTTGTCCCCAATTCAGCCACTTGGCGTTGTTCCAAATGTTTTTCAGTAATGGCGCCGCAAGCTGTCAACAGTCCCAGGGGGCGCCCAGGGGATGCGGTCACGATTCCGAATGTAGGTTATGAAGACTTCAGATAGGGGTTATTTAGGGCATGTCACATGCCAAATATATTACGCATTTCAAAGTAATTCCATACAAGGCCTACCATGAAACACTCATACAAATAATTAGGAAAACTATGAGTACATTTTTATTTCTTTAAACCAATATATGAAAATATTATAATTATTTCAAACAGTGTTTTATAAATCATTCAAACATTGCTATTGCGCAATGATGGTCACGTGGGCGGTTATGACGGGGAAAATACAATTCTGAAATTTTCTTCGGAAAACACAGGTGAATATTGCATCCGACCTCTAAAACAAAAAACCGACCTCACTTGCAATGAATACCATCACGTAGTACATGTGCTGTATTTTACCGATCTAATTAGTGTCATTTCGTACCTAATTCGAAAATTTAATTACAAGAGATCCCCGTATCAGGTTTTTAAGATGTCAAAATTCATACATTCCATGGGGAAAGCATAAATTTTTCACCAAAAAATGCAACGGAGTGGCCGTTTTCGTTCGCGATGATCAGTAAGGTATCATGATGGAAAATGTTATTAATCGAACTGCGCATGGGTACAACATTGACCTTGTGGATTCATTCATAAAAAACTTCTCTGAGCATGATGAGTCATCAAGCAAACTTCTGGTTCACCGAACGCTAGCTGGCGGTCAGTGACGTCATTAATTAGCGGCGCACTTCACTAATTAGCCTAATCCAAATTAGCTAACGGAAGTCATCTTGCCAATGGGGCAGACGCACTTGAGTATACTTTGTGCTCTCTTTACATTTATTAACTTTCTATGGCTCGTACTCTTTTTTAAAACTTGGTGGGTTTTTACGTTGCCACCGTCTTTTTGGTAGATTTCCTTTATTTTTGTGAACATCGAATAGCTGTGCAAGTTACAGTTGGACAATTTGCAAGAAAATCCTGTTTTCACGAACAGTTATACAGAATACCGCTCTCCTCCATGGTTCGCTTGGAATTGGGCAAATGAATCATGAAAGCATCCCGTCCTTCGGAGGGGACGTTAAGCCGTCGGTCCCGTGTACAGAGAGTCACAACTGTACATGTACATCGCAGTCAGTGTCGAATAAGAGTAGGGTGTGAACCCCTGACTGCTCCCAATCCGTCCCAGTCTAAAAAAAAGCAAAAGCGGGCCATGTTAGGGCGTCCGTATCATGGATACACGCGGTCCCGGTTCAGCTTACTCCGTTGAATAAATCCTGACACCACCACAAGCCATTACCAATGACTTGTGGACACGCGAAGAAGAAGACGAACAGTTATGTGTGATTATTCCATACGTGATGTGTTGTAGAACTCTTAAGTTAAGCGAAGTGTTTTAGGAAGTATTGAACAATGTTTCTAATTATGGTTTTCGAAGTCCAATTTTTCTCGGTATATTTAGCTAATTGATTTGGATGTCTATACTACTCTTAACATAGATAATAAAATATGACGAGCTTAAAGTCCATGAGCTATCAATATTGAGATTTTATTTAAATTTATTATAATTGGAACATAAAACTTTTAGTGCTTTTTTACATTTATATCTTCTTCAGTTACTGAGATATTAAGATTTTAAAGTTTCTGCAATTATTTTAGGCCTTTTCACAAAATAGAATTAAAAAGGGCATAGAATTGTGAAAATGCATTTTTGTACCTTTTGGTGATAATACACTGCTATTTTACATTTGAAAAGAAAAGATTGAGTTACTGTTTACATTAACTTTAGTTTAGAAAGTCGTATTTTACCAAGAGGACACGTAGCAATTCTATCGCAAACGTGTTTAGAAACGTGGTGCAAATTAGTGTTTAGGTATTAAACATGTCAAATCTCTAAATGCTTGGTTTCAAATGTCTAAACAACCAAATGTCAAATGGCTGAATTTTTTATAATTTAATCATGTTTAGATATAATGTGTCTAGATATTAAATAGACATTTTACAATGTTTAGAAACGTGGTGCAAAATAGTGTTTAGAAAGGTGTTTAATTTATATTCACTGTTTTTGCAGTGACCGTTACAATTAGAGAAACCACCTGTTAATTTCTACGATAAGCTTATAAATTTATAAAGATGCCACTCAGCGTCACTCAAAACCTTTAAATTGGTGATAACACCTGGAAAAGCACGTAAAAGAACCCTTAAAAGCCACAACCCGGGCTAAATTAACTAAAAATACTAAATTTGGCAAGCAAAAACCCTGTATTCATGCATGGTTTTCCCTGAAAAGTGGCATCTCTGCAAACATATGGACATTATGAATTTTACTATATACCATAATGGCCTATTGACAGGAAAATTCGAATTCAATTTATATGAAATACCTGTAAAATCTTACGCAACCTGTACGTAACCCTAACTAGGATTTGGACAGAGGACATCTTTTTGTAAGAGAACATATTTATAATATACTTCTTCAAATTATCCGCAGAATAAACGTCTACACATGACTCACTACATGTGCAAGGAATGTGTGAATACTATGAACGGTGCCAATGATTACGAGGTTATTTAGGATGGTATTAAATGAAAATCCCAATAAAAAATCAGTACTTTCAGTCCTTGAATTTCGACTTTATATCATGAAATTTGATATTGCAACTAAAAAGAATGAGAGCACGAACTGAGACTCGACGGGACTCGAACCGACTGAAGTTTCACATTTGCCACTAATTATCGTTATAAATGACCCTTTGAAAGCATTTCTAACCCGTTTTCTTAAATCATATTTTTCTCATGAAATGTATCATATATACTTCTTATGGTTGAATTACATGCTGTGCTTTTGTATAACGAGTAGTTAAGCGATCTTTAACGAACTCCCACCTAGGAAGGAAGTTTTGTTTTGTTAATATAACACGTGTGTTGTGTCGCTTGTAGACAGGGATGTTTCCTAATGCTTTTTTTTTTTTGCTGTTTTTTCTTGTTTTTTCGGGTTGTTTTATTTAAAACTTGGTGGACACACTACCGTGTGTCTTATTTAACCCTTTATGTGCTGAAAACAAACAATTTCATTGTGGACGTTGCTAAACCGCTACTGTACGAAGTCTATGGGAAAATACGTGTATTTTGCAACCCGCGTAAAAAATACAGGACTCCCTAAACTGCATGTTTTGTGTTAAATATATGTAATTTGGGTCTTCTAGAGTAGATATCAACATAAAATAAGTTTTCAAAAAGTTTGATGTAAGCGCAAAGCTCGTTTGAATTTTCCGTCTTTTTGTCCATTTTTCGCGTGTTTTGAAAACAATATTTTGCCCCTAATTTGCCGCCCAAATTACCAAATTTCATTTTTTATTGCTGATTTGGGGTTGTCTTATGACTCTCCACATGTGGTATAAATTTCGTACAAAAATTCCCCCGATAAAGTGGTTTCCTTGGGGGGGCATGGACCCCCCCCCTTGGGCACCAACGGGAGTGAAAACCCCTTGGTCACTTAAGTGTTAACTCACAGAGCAGTTTCCATAGCATCTCTCATAGGAATCGTCAGAACAGGTATTTAGGGTTTCATTTCTCTCGCAGCTGTAACACATTCTCTATTCGCATAAAGTAACATTGCAGAAATCCCACTTCAATTCTTCCGAAGTTGTTGTACACCACGGTTGTGGAATAACATCTGGAAAAGGATTGCGGCAATAGTATACAAATATATACTGACATGAGAGTCTCTGGTTAAAACTATGGTTCCGAGGTGACTACACTAGTGCTATTTTGCTGAGGGGCGCAGCCCCGAAGCAAAATAGCACTAATGTAGTCACCGAGGGACCATAGTTTTAAGCCAGAGACTCGAATAGAGTCAGTATATATTTGTTTTATATACTTCATTAATAAATTTCCAGTTAACAATGAAAAAAATAATAATGTTTGCATTTTCATTCAATAAATTTCACGTTAAACGATGTATCTCTGTGAATGAATGTGGTAGTCCAAATGCAATCCACTACGCGCAAATGCGGACGCACTACGCGATCGCAGTAGGTTACGCGAATTAAACGCCGTAAATAGTACCTCTGAGCCGTAAATAGTACTTCTGAAAAATGAACTATTTACGGGTAGGCGTGGCTTAGGGGTACTATTTACGGATGGCGCCGATTTCTCGCCGCATAGTTGAACTATTTTTAATCACGTGATAGAGTTCCAACCAATAAACAATCCTAAATTTATTAATGAAGTATATAATTGTGATTATCCAGCCCTTCGTCAAGATGATTCTTTGGTAATAGCGAGTGTGCATGAGGACTTTGGGATGTCCATTTCTGGAAAGGTATGCACCAGAGGTTACAGATACAAAGCCGCGATAATCTGCCACCTCCCTCTCTTAGGTAGCACTATTCGTATGTATTTTCTATCTGTAAGAGAAATAGGATAATTGTTACATCAGGTATTTAATTTGCATAAAAGAAGCGTTGCCTCAGATTAAAGAGCGGATACTGACATGACTGTCTTCGTTTATAAAACTTGGACGTAGGGGGGCGGGTGTGAGTAATTAAAACAAAATTGAAACCCCCAACTCAAAATATGGAGACATCCTAACAAAAACGTAACTTCCTGTACGTACCCTCTGAAAGTTTTGAAAGTGGAAAATTGATATAGGGGTTTAATTATAAGGTTTTAAAACAAAATATGTGCCGTTAGAGGTTTTCTGTTGAACGGTTCGGGTGGTATAAAAGCAACCATTGTGACAACACAAATCTACACGGTCATTCGATTTTTCTGGAAAAATGCGAAAGTAAATGTCCGTGTTGTGAAATGGCAGCAGTGCGTTACCTCCATGATGTGGGTAATCATTGCTGGCTGCTGTGCTATACAATAGATGAACTTATTATTGCTTGAGAGTCTGGAACGTGGTGATACATCTTTTGGTCACTGATATTCAGGAAAAAAGAGATGACATTTATCATTTCAGAAAATGTGACCATACTAGACAGTGAGAACACGCGTAAACTGATTTTGATAATTTTAGAGTAATTTATTTTAGCAAAATTAGGGACTGTTAGGGGTGAGTCACCTTGTAAAACGCTATGAGATCTTGCAGCCTAGCCTAATATAGATACAGTGGCGTACAGAGGGGGGCAGGGGGCCAGCCCCCTGTGGTGATCTTGCCCCCCCCTGCCCCCTGAAAATAGTGATTACATAGGCCATAATATTACATACTAACAAATTTTAATCTATTGACTCGCCCCCCCCCGAAAATATATGTGACCCCCCCCCCACCGCCCCCTGAAAACAAAGCTGGGTTACGCCACTGTATAGATCGCGGAGTTTAGGTTTTGCATAAATAGGAATGTACATGCGTGAAGTGCCGTAGGTGACTAGAATCGATTTACGCATACATTATAAACATGTTAGATAGGCTTCAATGCGTATGTTTGATTGTGCCGCAAACATCCCAGAAGTGACCCCACGAGGGAAACCGGATGTTTTGGTAAATGGCGCCACACGCAAGCACCCTACTAACGCTAGGGCACTCTCTCCCGTCGAGAGTATAATTTCAGTGGACGTTTGAATGATCGATTTCTATTTAATAATTCATTTGCACTGGTATCAGGAATCTCTCAGTTTCAACGAAACCCCCGGGAGAGGCGAAAATACAAACAAAACGAACAGAAATACTGCCTATAGTCAAACAGATTTTTTTAAATAAGGGTTTTAAGAGGTGTTGTGTAATGTCCACTGGGAACGACGAATTGCTATGTAATGCACGTAGCAGTTCCACAATTAACCCGTTTGATAATTTCCAAATGCCCCAAATCGAGCAGGGTCGTCTCCTATCCCACCCAATGCAACTGATCATATGCATTAACTGATGAACGATTGTTTCCTTGGTTCATTAATAATCACCAAAATTATCAACGAATCTTCAGTTCTGGGATTGTACAGCAATTTATATGGTGGCTCAAAGTGAAAACCGCCTATCAAAAAAAGGGCTCTGATGTTAACGATCTGAAAAATTATCGGCCATTGCGAACGTTATTTCCAGGATACTCGAGAAAGCAGTTTCACCTCAACCCTTTATGGGAATTTGAAGTGATTAATATCTTACAACTACAAAAAACATATAATATTTAGCCTACAGCGTGAAATTAATTATTATCTACGTTCCCATTCATATATTCTTGTTCATTGATGGTTAAAAAGTGGAACACATGATCAAATATAACATACCATCTGAAGGAAAAAGGACTATTTAAGGCTCTCAAAAGAACTATTTACGGTCTCAAAGAAATCTATTCGGCTCCCAAAAAGACTATTTACGGCTTCAATTTTAGCCACAATGTCCAGCCTGTGTAGCATGATGCTCAAAACAATATTGTCACATATGGATACAGGCGAAATTGCAGTGAGTGACGGTACGCCTACAAATCAGCCATAGATTCTCAGCTGTTTAAGTGATCAAGACATGAAATCGAAAGGTGAACACCGAAAAGCAGATGAAGGGGGGGGGGTATGGGGTCTGAATAGTGATCGCAATCGGAATCGGTTCCCGAGATATGGATGATCAAAGTCAAGTAGTGTACGCCAAAATTTGCAAAAATGCATCATCTACATATTTTATAATGCTGAAACATTTCAAGGCGGTTAATTTAAGATCATTTAAAAGATATTATTTAAGAACTATTACACATAATTTGGCTAAGTTGATTGCAAGTAGTATATAAATATTTATATTATCCTTTCCATAATTACAAGTTATTAAATGTCACTGGGTTAAAGTGAGTTTTATGTATTTATTGTTTTCTCACCTGCCGATATAAGAAAATTATTTAAATTAATTACAGGGACAATTGGATGCAACTATTTCGTGAGTCTTTCATTAATATTGATAATTCAGTATTTATAAAATGAACAATTTAAAACAAATAATCCTTATTCACCGCGAAAGCGCCCTCAATTTTGCTCTAAAAGTTTCGAAGGGCCTATAATCGTTTCGTTAAAATACGCAAACATCCAAAACGAGAACGCACGTAACTAGAGAATACGCTACATGCTATGAACATGAAAAATTTGGCACACATATTAAGCCGAGTGAACCATGAAGGCCGATTTCAAAATTGGGTTCCAAAATTCAAATTACGCATGAAATTATTGCGATTGGTCGATTAGCCCGGTGGCCATGGCCAACGGTATTAAAATCCGCTTCATGGTTACTCGTATTTACCGCCTGCATATGTCACCCAAGTTACAGTAGCATGTTTAGTTATTTAGTTACATTCGTTCCTATTTTTAGCCAATCAGAGGCATTACGGGGTTACCATGCACAACCAGGCAAAAATTTTCAGGATTTTAAAACTTTGGACATGGGCTAAATGATATATAACATGTATATACCACTATTAGGAAAATTAAGAAAAATCATTTTCAAAGTTCAAAAAATAAAAAAAGTAAAAATCCCCCCCCCCCCCTTAAGAACAGCCTGTCCATGTTTGAAGGGGTTTAGTCTGTAAGTAGGGTAACAACAACACGGCAATATGACTGCCGGGCCATGGTTCATGTTGGTAGGCCTAGGCTAGACCTAGGCTAGGCCCGAAATCTCATTGTACCTCAGTGTTGATAAAATCTTTTAAACATCAATGAACAATGAATATATGAATGACCGCTTATATAAAACAAATATATACTGCCTTTATTCGCGCTCCTGTCAACCTATGGTCCTCGGTGACTGCCGACAATTGTGCTATTTTGCTTTGGGGCTCCGCCCCTCAGCAAAATAGCATATTGCAGTCACTCGGGCCATACGTTTAACAGAGTCTCTCATTGTCAGTATATATTGTTATACTGACCGTTAGTGATGATTAAGCCATATTGGATGCCCATCTAGGAGGACAGCTTGCAGATATCAATGACTTTGTTATGTTCTTAAATATATATCTAAACTGATCGGATGAGTTATAGTGATATGTAAAAACATTACAGCTCTTGGCTTATGCGTGATGATTTTGCAGTTTGGAGCCATCTTGAATGGTTTATGATTTGATTATCAAATGATTGCAAGCTACAACAATGGTGCAATATCTGATGTTAAGTTTAGTATATATACCAAGTTACCTATGACGGTCAAAAGTAGATAAATCTCAGATGCTTGTTGGATTGCGGCCATATGAAAAGATCCTAATAGGTGCGTTAACGAATCATATTAATTGGTCACAATGCGGGTTTTGACGCGACCGGCAAACAATTGTACAACTTTGAGTCATTATACTGAATGCGTTTTCATTGGAAAAATGCTCAAGGTTTTTCGCTGGCACTCATCGGATCAGATCGAAGGGATAAATGGTCAGCGCCTAAGTAATGTCACTTACTCAGTGACTATCATACAAATACTAAACTTTGAGCACAACGATAAAAGATATGTGAGTGATATTCATAATTATGCATGCTAAAGAGAATAGTTGCATTTTATACTTATTTATTGGTAAGAGTGATACATTGAGTGCACAATGTTGGTTTTTATGGATATTGAATTATTCAACAATATGAGTTAATAGTACAATGTTCAAAAACACTTAAAAAACAAAAACCAAAATAATAATATTGCAAGATTTGGAATAAAACTGGCTCCAAATTATTTTTTTGAAATAAACCAAATGACAAAAAATAATAGGTACCCCAAGGGATTGATAAATAGCTTACACAAATAAAAAGGTTTAATTTGGTGAATTGCAGCGGAATTGTTTGCTGAATATAAAAGAACCTATTAGGCTAGCGGGCAAGATACTCATGGTTTATAAAGGGACGCACCCCTTACAAGTACTAAATTTTGCTAAATAAATTGTCTCTAAAATTATCCAAAATCAGTTCTACGGGTGTTCTCACTTCTCGGATGTGCACATGTTCGTGAAAATGAATACAGTAATCTCATTTTTCCCCTGAATATCATAGTGACCAAGAGAGGTACACCACGTTCCATGAATCCAGGAAATAATGGTGCTATTGATAAGTAAATCCGCCCGTTATGAATAGGATGAATAGGACAACGGACTTCAGATTCTCTGGGACTGCAAAACCATTGTTATTGTCCATGACGTTAAAAGCTTTTAAATTGTTTCCACCGCCCGGTTTAGATTGAGCTACAGCCTCATTCACGAAGAAAATAAAACTCAAACTTCTGCTGGGAGTTAATAACTTTGTTCGTATATTTCATCATTTATTCAAAAAGAAAACGAAGATGAGCAAAAAACATAAAAGAAGTTTGATTGGAAAGCTATGATCTAACATCTTGGTGCAGACACATTAATATTGGACCTCTTTTCTATTCAATTAAAAGTTTGTTCGACACCGGTTCACCTGCCTTTCATATAGGTGAATGATTTTCGATTTCTGCTATGAAAGCAATAAATTGCATAGAAATGGGGTTACGCGGCAAGTTACGGGTTTGGTTCTGCACAAAGATGTTAGGTCACAGTTTGCCAAACACTTTTTTCTCATGAGCTTTGTTCACCTTCGTTTCCCTTTCGAATAAAGGATGAAATATAGGGTCAAAGAAAATTGAACACACAGTAGAACCTCTAACTTTATTTATTCGTGAAAGAGGGCGGGTAATTTGTGTTCCACGTCATGAAAAATAGCTTAATCTAAATTGGGATGATGGTATAGCACCTGCAATCTTTTCAGTTGCATGGATAATAACAATAACTCTGCAGTCCCAGATGAAAAAGGAATCTGTGAAGTGTTTGGTCTTCTACATACCGAGCGGATTTACTTGTCAATAGCCCCATTATTTGCAGAAGTCAATGAATCATGGCGTGCATCCCATTGATATTCAGTGCATAAATTGAGATGACATTTAATTCATTTTCTCGAGAATGTGCACATATTAGAAGTGAGAACACACGTAGAACTGATTTCTATAATTTTAGGAAAATTATTTCGGAAGAATTAAGTACTTCCCAGGGGTGCACCACCTTGTTCCTTATCCGAGCATCTTTTTCGCTTTGGCCTCATGGCCTATATTAGGTGGGCGGCCCCGAAGCGGCCATGGGGTTGGGTGCTCTCGCATGACGCACAAAGCGAGTTCCAAGGAGCTTCAAAAACATCTAAAATACGTGAAGTAGCACATCAATACAACTTGCACAGATGCATGTTAAAACATTCATACAAGTCAGGGGGAGGTCATCAGGGGGTCATTAAGGGGCATTAGTGGGTCAAAGGTCCAATTTTCAAAATTCTCCAACTCATTTGAATTTCGACGTGTTAAAAATACTTTCGAGATAATTTAAAGTCATTAAGGGATCATAAAGGATGTCAAAAGTCATGTTTTTTAAAATTCGCTCGGTTAGAAACTTTATTTTACTTCAACTGTGCTCAGATCGGACTTTAGGTCTAGTTGATTATGTTTTCCGTTAAGAAATTCAGATCATTCGTGCACAGATCTTATTTGTTTGTCTTTCAAGGGTATCTCTGACCTCGGGATCTACATGATATCATAACAGAGAAGTATTACACTTAATTGCACATGCATGATAAATTTGTATTGCGTGATATCACTGGTCAGAAAGTGTTGGAAATACAAGCCTTACCTTGTTTATATCAGGAAAGCATGGATTGACATTGCAAAAACCCCAAGACCGTGCTCTCGATCTAGTGAAACACCACGGCCGTCCATCAGTGTGATCTGGATTTCTACAATAGTTGTGATCTCCGAGCCCTTTAGCCAAAAATAGATAGGCTTAAAGCCATGATGATGGGGCTCCTCGGATGACCACTTCTGTCATGGTAGTCCTTCAGAAGTTACAGACACCGATCCACGGTAGTCCTGACCAAATTTTTCAGTGTAACACTCACTGTTAGAAGATTTATCTGCACAAAATAGAAAGGGTATCCGTTTGTTTTGCGTAAGAGATAGCTTGTACCGATAACAATTTAAATTATTTTGAAGTGGTAAGAATGAATCCTATCAGGATGTGGGGCCATACGGGTAGTTGAACTTCTGTGTGCAGTTTATGTTAATATTTGTCGACGTCCATAAATGTATTCTATTATGGTCCACTAATCGAAAAAAAATGTGATTTTCGTTTATGAGATACTTTAATATGGTATAGGGCTTGTACATGTATTACATATAGATTGCTGAATACCATTTACTTTTGTATTCGCAACTCACAGTATAAGCTAGAGATTTATTTTATTTGTGAACGAGAACAGCTTAGTTTGAATCGAGGAAGTGATAACACCCAGAATATTTTCAACTGCGTGGCAATATAATGGCCCCGCGCTCCCAGATGAAAAGGAATCGTGTTTTTTTTTTCTCCTCCACATATCGGGCTGATTGTTGAATATATTATCTTTAGCATCATTGTTTACTGAAGTCTAGTATTGGTATCTGTTAAGTCACTGGATTGGATATTGGGAAAACAAATTGAGGTGATATTTTATTCATTATCAAGAAAGCCCTGACTCTATATCCCTAACATCCCTAGCCTTGTTCAAGGCAGTCTGAATGTGAAATATATCGCCAGTGAACGTTTAACTACAAAAGCAATAGTATTTTTGACCAAACGGATTGCCATACTTAACAAATGAAATTAAAGCGTCTTGAACAAGACTATAACGTCCATAGAGAAAAATCTGACAATCACCGCAAAAAGTGAGGTAGCGGTATTTTTGTTGTCAGATCTAGGAGCAGTTTCCCACTAAATAAAGGCAGGGGTCTGCTCTTTGATTTTCTTGTCAGGTGGATTTTGAAGGTTTAGTGGACGTTAGAGATATAGGGACATAAGCATGAATCGAGTATAGAAAATTTGTTTATGAAAAGAAATCATTAACACCTCACTAAAAACCCACAGCAGCCAACAACATCCCAATGGGTTATTGTTATGACTGCCATTGTTCAAATAGAGTCTCTTCAACAGACTTTAGTAGGCGTCTGTGAAAATTTGATATTCGGGTTTAATAATAAGGATTTAAAACAAAAATACGTGACAGGTTAAAAATTTTCTGTATAACGGTTTCAGGTGGTATAAAAGGAATCATTTTTGACCAAAAAAATCCTACAAGGTCTTCGATTTTTCTTGGGAAATTCGAACTAAATGTCCGTGTTTTCAAATGGCAGTAGTGCGTGAACTGATGCTGGTGTAATCCATGCACAGCGGGATGTTGTTGGCTGCTGTACTAAAAACCTTACCCTCATCAGGTGCGCACATTGGTATATCGCAGTAACTCCACTCACTCGTAGGATCATCATGGAAACACCACGGCCCTCCTAAATCCAGATCAGGGTTCCTGCAGTAGTTGTGATCTCCAAGACCAGCATTGGGATATTTTTGCGGTTTAAAGTGATGTTCATGAGGATATTGAGCAGTCCATTTCTGGCACGGTATGCCTTCAGAGCTTATAGCTAAGGTTCCCTGGTAATCGGTCCCAAACGTGTCATTTTTACATTCTGAAAAAAAGACAACATCAATACCAATTCAAATACTCACCCGTCTAAAATTTATAATGACGATATTTATCATCAAAAAAAAAAAAAGACAGGAGCGGTAAGGTAACTAAAAACAACCTTTTTGGGACTGGCAACCTTCGACTGAGGCCATCGCTGACTTTTGTTGGCAAATCGATATTTTCCCTATATTGCGATTTAGACGGTAGTGTAGTTTTCTCCGTATCTTTATACCTTCGGTTTGGACATTTCAGCCTTGAATACGTTGATGCGCAGGCCGTAACTTGCATTGGGTGAATCAGGGGCGACCGGGGGAAAGACTAAAAGAGTTTTTTTTCCGATTGCTGTAGCAGCTTCAGGGAGGATCCGGATTTCTACAAAAAGGAGCCCAATTTTTCAGTTGTTTTCGAATTCGGAAGAAGGGGTGGACAATACTGCGTCACCCTGGGCGACCGCACAGACTCGTCCTTCTTTTCCTCTCTCCTGCCTTTTTTTCGCTCCTTCTTTCCTCCTTGCCCGTCTCTTCCCTTTCCTTCTCTTTCTCCCTCTCCTTCCCTTCATTTCCCCCATTCTTCTCATTCCCATTTTACCCTTTCTCCGTCCCCATTTTTAGTCCGGGGGGGAGGGCAGTCTTCCCCCGATCGTCCCGCCATAGGGACAAAATTCATCTGAACTTGACGAAATGCGCTCGAGCGCGCGAAAATGGCCAAATTTACAATTATCTTTAAGAAATTGGTCCGACATTCCAAAGAAGAGGATAAAATACCAATTTTGGAGTGTATCGTCCCGCTTTTTTGAGCCAGAGGGGAGCAACTTGCCCCCCCGGTCCGGTGCGCCACTGGTCACCATTTTGTCTACATTTGTTCATAATAAATCGTGCTTTTTTCTTGAAGATGGACATTAACACTTAAGTGGACAAATCTGTGCGGTACTGGGGGTGGGGGTCCGCTTTCCTTCCTAATTAATTTTGTCACGAAATTTAATACACACATCTAACCAAGAAAACTAAACTTTAACATTATTTTCAATTCTGAACATGGCAATATTTAATACTTGCAAGGTCTTTACCTCAACCATTTCCAATACAATAATGCAAAACCTCAACTAAGAGTGTTTGTTTTCTCCTGAAATAAATGGCTGATAGTGGGCTTTAAAAAAACAGTTCACTCATTTCTAATGCAAGTAATTGAATATAACACCAGCGCTACTGTTCTGGGGTCATCAGTTTATGTGGGCAGTACCACTGGTCAACTTTAAGTGGTGGACCACAAGATTCCATTTCCACAACGCACTACAAAGATCTCTGGCTGTGGTCACCCCTCTTAATTGATTGTGTTTTAAAAAGAGTAAATAAAGTGACATCTCTAAGTTAAATGTAAAAACAATATTAAAAACTGGCAACTTTTTGTTGGGTATAGTTTGGTGCTGGAAATAATTTCTAGATTCTATCTAACCAATCGATTGAGATCAAAGTCTACGATGCTTTCTGCGGGAGTAATTTACTACAGTGCTTATTTTGGAACCCCTACCACGGCAATCTTTGGACTAGAAACCCCTAGTGTTTGAGAGGAGCCCACAACTCATCTATTCTTCGCGCATCCAGTAATCTCGAAATTTCCACGTGTCACACATAGTGTTGTTTTCTGAGGGAATGTTATGCAGAGGTGTAGAGTTTTATGAGAATGCTGTTCGCTTGGAAATGGAACCGAGTCTCTTCTTTAGAGCCAAATATGGCGTTTTGTAAGGGCAATTTTTACATACGAATTGCAGTGTATTTAATTGGTGGTGGGTGCACCCCAAGACACTAACATATCTTTAGTCGCACTACAATGTATTGCTGGCGTCCACTAACGGAAATCAACATGATCGAAATGTCGCCGATACATGCAAACCGAGTATTAGATGATCCTCTTATACACATAATGTACACTCACCAGATTTAGATACCAACGATCAAAGATTGCAATAATCTCTTTCCAGTCTTTCCCGGTAGTGAACCCCACGGTCCCGTCGGTCGAAATTTGGGTTTCTACAAACTTATGATTCACCACCCATTCCTGCCAACGGATATGCATATCGGTTTGTGGTAAGCTGTGCTATGACCATTAATGAGGAAACTGATAGTACATTTCTGGCACGCTAGCCTGTATCAGTTACGGACAGTCTACCGCGGTATTCCTCGACCATCTGGTTGAAGATAGCAATATTTAATTACGCCTGCAAGTTTCAAAAAGACATTTTTTCTTTTCTGCCAATAAGACAATCCTGAATTGAACCAATAACCCAAACCCAATGCATTAACAGTTCTTAAATTATATTATGCACATTCACATACAGGTTTACACTTGTCAGCTGTAACTGAACCACCTGGAGTGCAGGGTCTCATATTTCCACGACCTAGTCCATATGCACTGTGGTCAGTGAGTATATACCATAGCTACTTGCAACGGTCAGTTACACTTATTACCGGGGTCGATATGAGACCAACTTTGTATGTACAGTTTGTAGTCTTTCTGATTGGTTGGGTCGGATTGCAACTTTTTGCTGGACAAATACGCTGTAGACCTTCTATAGCGCAAATTGTTCCAAAATTATACTTCCCAATGTCTAATATAACAATTGTGGTAAAACAATTACAATTGTTTCTATGTCATGGTTTAAAACACTGATCACATAGAACTTAAATTCATTATACAGACTAATATTCATGTGTGGTTAACAGGCACCACTTTTGTACAACAAATTCTACAGCATTAGTGATTCGGTCTTTGCATTGAACAAGAAGATCCATTTAAAGGGCAATCATGATAACTGTAGCTTGGTGTTCCATGTAATGTGATTTTCTACAAAATAATACCAGATTTACCACAAACAGTAACATGAAACTGAATGCCTTTTGTTTCACATTAACGTGATCATTATGATTGATGCCCTGGCATAGTATTCATTACAATTAATTTCCTGCATGTTTGCTTATGTCCCATGCTATGACAACACTTTCAAACTAAATTGTGTTAAACCATTCAATTTGTTTCATTTTCGCGCAATTTAATCGTGCACTCAAAAGCGAAGATGGTCCTTTTAAGGACCGTCTTGTTAAAGTTCACCGATCTTACGTTAAAAGTCAATACACGGATTTAAACATTTCACTATGTACAGGAGGAACGCATTAGAACCTTTGCGAGAGGTCCGTTGCCACTACGGAATTAAACTGCACAAAATGTGTGGTAAAAGCTTAGGTTTAAAGGAAAGGACAGATGTAAGTTATATAAAGTTTTTATACTAAAAGAATGGACCATGGCCTTACCCCAAAACCCCCATCTTTGTCAATGTCCGCGGCCGATATTTCAAATCCGATTTGATGTGAGAGCTAAAACATGATTTTGTGTACCATGGATATTGTCGAAGCAAATGAGTCACATTTTTCGGTCATAACTTCCAAACCAAACCCTCTTTATCCTAACCTTTCACAGGGTAAATGAGAAACATAGTAGCTTTCTGCTTCTTCAGACACAACTTTGACCCACTTGCGTTAAAATCTGGTTCCTTGGACGAGGTTATTATCGATCGGACCGTGGCCCTTTAAGGATAGGCAGAGATGGCACACACTGCTTTAATCGCTAACCCTCGTCTACCGATGGTGTGAGATGGGGGTCACCAGCGCCCGTCTACAATCATCAAATAATGTTGCTACCACGTTATAACAATTTATTGAAACCACGCCGATGCTCACCAAATATCAAAATCATTGTTCATAGAAGCATCAAAAGTTTCTTTCTTTATCTAACTAATCTCTCCTATCCACCATCAATCAATGTCGAGAGAAGTGGTCGAGATTGCTGACAACCATAACTTGGATAATTATTGTCTTGATGGAGAATGGGTCCCTCTTTTCTACCCAAATCGGACGAAGTGTGTGGTAACTTTTTCCTATAATTCGTCGGCTGTATTACATAGTGACGTAATTTAATTTTTATCATTTTTACGAAATTAAGGGTAATGGTACGAAATGTCTCAGTCTTCAAATATGACGCATGTTGCATAACAGAGACTTTAGTGTATTACATAGTGACGGATGTTGAACCTCTGTCATAGAAGTGTATACTTGATTTCCCACCAGGGCTTTTTAAATACTTTTGTTAGTAAATATTCTCATCCTAAATTTATAATTGACACAAGCAAACTATGTAATTGATTTATAAATATTGCTATTACTAGAAATTATATTATATTTACAGTTCAAAGCGGTGAATCTCGGCAGCAACATCCATCATTATGTAATAAACCAAATTGAGAAGATTCGCGAAGACGCACGTTGGTTTGACGGATGTTCGGAAAACGCCGATTGTTGTATTCCATAATGACGGATGCTGAATAACGCTTTAGTATAGGGAACATTTAACATCCGTCACTATGTCATAAACCTAATCTCCAATTTGCGTAAATTTTGGTGTGACGGATAACATGAGTAACTTTTCCAATGTATTACATCCATTTTATCATGTCAGAATTCATAAATATTAGCTAAAATAAATTTTCAAATGTTCATTTCGTTTCTTAATCGGGTTTGATCGTTTGAATCGTATATGGGGATGTCTACTGTCTCTTTGGAGTTCTCGAAAACAAAAACATCCGTTTAACATCCGTCACTACTTAATGCACCCGACGAATTGTAGATCAAAATTGGGTAAATCGGTTGGTTCATTACCAAGTAGACCGCTTTCCTCCACTTCAAAACTTTCCACATCCCCCAGAATCAATATGTTGGAAATATCGAGGGTGCTGACAACATGACTTAGATCAACATTGTTTTGATTGCGAGGGGTCGACTTTTCATCCAAAATCGGACAAAGTGTGTTAACGTTTTTCCTATGATTGTAGCTCTTTTCTGAGTTAAAAACTACTGTACACTTCAGACACCTTTCCACGCAAAAGCAAGCACCAACCGGGATATAGGAAAAGGCACGGCATGCATCAGCGAGGCTCCGAGGCCAATCAATATGAACACACACGGTTGGTTGTTTTATTTTTTCAGGTATCTACTCTCACGAATCCTGAAAAGAAAGTAGCACCAAATTCTCACCCAACTTCCGCTTAGAGTAAAAGAGGGATTTAAACTTCCGATTACAAGAACTGGTGAACAAACACAGCAATTTGCAATAGGAGATCTGGAAACTGAAATAGATGGCTTTGTTAAGCATAAACGAATCAGTCTAAATAGCATCTTGTGCCCAACTTATCTCAACTATATAGATATCAACAAGCGAATATCGTTCCTTATCTTCTGCGTTCCAGGTGTAAAGAAGCGTCTCAACAGGATTGTTTTTTTTTTAAATTTTGATCGACTTGTTTAACTTAGTCTTTAACTTGTAAACTTAAGCATACAAGAACTACATAAAGATTGGTTGGATTGGTTGTATAACATTGTCTTTTTTATCGATTTCTTTAAGGTACGCCTTAATTTGATCGACCATACCATTCTCAAACGTGCATCTATTTACATCGCAATAATTCCAATCCCGTCCATTCGATGGATCATTATGAATACACCAAGGTCCTCCTGGATCTAAATCCGGGTTCCTACAGTAGTTATGGTCACCGAGCCCAGCGGTAGGGTACTCGTCAAGCGAGTATTTATGTTGAGTAGGATACTGAGACGTCCATTTTTGACATGTAATACCTTCTGAGCTTATAGACACGGATCCCCGGTAGTTCAGTCCTATCTCATCGTTGTAACACTCTGCAACATCGACAAGAAAAATTAATCACGACATATGGAACAGATCGATCGATGGAATATAAAGACAGGTGTAGAAGGTTATAGTCCACCGGACTCATAGTACACCTACACGAACAAACTTGTATCGGACACTCAACAATATTTATAAGGGAGTCTAGGTTTGGCGCCGGGCACCGCTACTCCATTGCGATACATACGCCAAAGAATCCTCAAACCACCACGACGTGCTAATTGCGACGTCACACCATGCATAATGCATGTCGTGTGATCTATTCCAACCAATTACTGCACGGGGTCGTGAATGTACAATCAGTGAAACCCGGAAAGAGCAATGCGCTGTGACACAAGGTTCCGATAGCCCATGTGAAGTGAATAAAAAATACGGAATATCGGAACTAGCAACACGGTATAATAGAACGATGTCATGGATGGGAAATGTTTTAAAGAGGTGTGGTTATGCCTTGTGCACAGTCAAGAGCACTAAAGACGATGTCAGATCTAAACCACTGACATTGAATGAGAATGAAATGTAATTTGAGATTTTGGCCCTGGTTGGACGTACCATTATGAAATAAATGGACCAGTTAGCCACTCGTGGGTGTCTCCAAAAACACGAAAAGTATGTTCATAATATTTTGAGGCTTGACCCATTGTTGTACTTGCGTAATTAATAATTTGTTAACATAACTCCCGGTCCGGCCCCCGGTCCTAACAAAACGGCTCCCGGTTCCCTTGAAAAATTAGGGTCCAGGAGCCGCTGTTTCTAGATTTTTGGCTCCCGGTCCAATTTATCTTATGGAAAGGCTTGATCTAAAATAAATACTGAAAATGAACACTAACACAGCTGAGGAGGTCCTTCTCAGACTAAAAGCAGGGTGGCGATTCCTTGGAATGCACAAAAACCTGTTGACTGATAAGAATATCCCTATGTCCCTAAGAAAGAGAGTGTATGATAAGTGTGTGCTGACACCCGGGATTTATGGTGCTGAGACATGTTCAACAAGTTGACAACTAAGAAATGGAACACAAATTGATTACAGCCCAGAGAGCAATAGAAAGTTCAATGCATCGTCTCACGTTAAGAGACTGACTTCGCCAAATAGATATTAGGTAAATAAACAATGTAAAAGACATATCCGGAAGATAAACGAATCAAAATGGAGATAAACAGGGTATGTATGCAAAACACAAGATGGGAAAATATACTCACCCGACATGCACTGATCAATATTACAGTAATCTTTATCGACTCGCTGCTGAGTGGTGAAACACCACGGCCCATCAGGATCTAAATTGGGGTTTCTACAAAAATTGTGATCACCTAGCCCTGTACCGGGATACCTGTCAATTGTAAAGTTGTGGATATGGGGCGTCTGAGATGTCCATAACTGGCACGGATAACCTCTGTAGCCGTGGGAAAGCATACCGCGGTAGTCCCGGCCATCCGGTTGAATGTAACAATCGTCTGAACGAGCTGCAAATATACGATGAGAGTGTCATTGGAAAGCTGAGGAAATTAGCCTTTACTGATACAAACAGGTTTCGAATATTTGCAAGATACACGAGTGACAAAAAAAAATCCAAACTTTTTTGAGTCGTTTACATGGTTAAACCAGGTATATATCGTAAGAGGAAAATACGATTACCAAATGATTAATGTGAGATATTGCGAACAATTATCGAAGTGATTATTTTGAATGGCGAGGCAAGTGGAAATCATGACACGTTATATAACTCTTAACTCCAGTCTAAATATTATACAGAACAATTTTGCATGTAACCACCGAACTACAGGTTTCTACTCAATCTGGTCCAACACATTTTCTTAAATAAATATTAAATAAATATTCAAGATTCGAGAAATAATGACATCAAACGTGCTATGTCCCAGTGAGATAATGTTTTTATTAAAACAAAGGTTGCTGTTTCTTTTTTTTTGGTTTTGTTGTTGTTGTTTTTTGTTTGTTTGTTTTTTTGTGTGTGTTTTGTGTATTTTTTGTTTTAATTGGCTGTACTTACCGAATGGTTGGGTATGGTTGCATCTTTTAAGGGGACAATGTTCCCATACACATTCCTTCAAAATCGTGAAACACCAGGGCCCTCCTGGGTCTAAATCCGGGTTCCTGCAGTAGTTATGATCACCAAGTCCCGTATGGGGATAATTAGCAGGTGTAAATCCATGTTCATGAGGAATTTGAGACGACCATTTTTGGCATACTATGCCCTCGGTTATTATAGGAACATCACCACGAAAGTCTTGACCATAAATATCAAAGTAGCAATCTGTAAAATAAATGATGCTTTTGGAAACCAGATTTGAAAAAAAAAACATAAAATACATTTCCCATACATACTGCACTACACTACACCACGCTATCCTGCTCTATACTAAACAACACTAAACTACAATGCACTACACTACATTCTACTGCATTACACTATACTATATACGATACACCGCCAAGAATACTCTCACTATCCTGCACAGCACTGCACATAACGGCACAATAGCGCATTTATGGCATTCATAAAACTCTAGATCTATTCTTTTGAAATTATCGTTGTCTCTTTTTATTTTTTATTAACTATTACAGAGATCAAGCGATAAGTTTATGAATCTTGGTTCGAATAATACTTGTATAATGATATTGACCAAAACTCCACATTCACGCTTGATTACATGCCCGGTTACAACTTCTAGTCCAGATCATTTTGAAAACATAACCCCTGAGTATACCTTATATTAAAGTGACGGGAGGAGATTTATTTGAGGATACAAAATTCTCTCAAATTGCACTTGATCGGTTGTAAACCACCTACCGAGAACGTTCGAAGATTTATTGGACAAACAAGAATAAAAGAAAACAGCAAACCTTGTTTTCAACTAGCCTGGTAATGTTCTAATCGTCCCATGCATTGAATTTCTGTCGTGCACGACATAAATTACTAAATCATCATCTTATTACATAAAGACGGCGTATTCGGCTTTTAAGCCGAATTAAAATCCCTTCAGGTGTGATCTAATACATTGGTAAGTATTCCAAATAATTATGCAAAAAACCCGGGTTCGAAAAATTAAGGGCGCTTCTCTCTGGAAGTCTCAATAAGCATTAATTCTTAACGAGCAAAACAGACTTCAAACTGTGCATGACTGTGAGCGACACGAAAAAAGTCGTTTTTGAACACTTATCGGAGAATGGCCCATATGATAACATCTGGTCATAATGTTTTACAGACTTCACGGTACGATTACCTATCAAGATTGATTTTGTGAGAAATCTTATGAGTTTCAAAACAAACTTTAAATTCCATTTCCGTCCTTACAATGTTTCATAGCCTTCAAATCACATTGGATTAAGCTACAATAGCCCCAAATATGATCCACCAGGGTCCTCCTGGGTCCATATCTGGGTTTCTGCAGAAATTATGATCACCAAGTCCTGAGGTAGAATAATTCATAGGTGAGAAATGATGTTTGTGAGGAGTTTGCGATGACCACTTCTGGCAAGGAACACCTTCGGCTGTTTGAGCGACTATTCCACGGTAGTCCAACCCATACTCTTTGAAGTAACAACCCTTGTCGCTATCTGTAAAATGTGAAAGTGCGTATAATGAAAGTCGCATGTTCCATCGGTACCTGCTGATGCAATGCTATTGTTGTTTTTTTCAAATAAGACAAAGACACTAAGCTGATGCTTTAAGATTTAAGGGCATGCATTACTTGCAGTTTTGCATGAATATTTAATTTTGTAAGTTTAACATTAATTTAAAACCATGAACATTGTGTTAGTATTGTTTTAAGGGGTCTATCGATTCTTAGAAAATAAACGGTAAAATAAATACGAGAGCTTTCTGGTTCCAGATAGGATCAGATGTCCAACATAGTACGAATATGAGACGGAGGATCCAAGAACGTTCTCAAGTAAAGGCAAATCTCCGTCGCAGGAAACATGTTTGAATTGTCCACATCCATCGCAGTTTAATGCAATTGATCTCTACCATAAAAAAAGATAATTGACTGCTCATTAATATCATTTTTTGGACTTTATTAGATTGCTGTGTGTGAATGGCAAAGCCATTCTGATTGTGATGCTGCACGAGGGCTGTGGGTGGGCCTAATGAATGCCCCAATAGGCTGGTTTTTGTTAATGTTTTGCATCACGTGATGGTCCTTTTTTTCTCTCTGTCCAATTGACTGCCAATCATCAGTAAACTCCTTTGGAGTCATTTTAAAACATCGGGAAGTGCAATGAGGGTGATATCCAGGCCAAAAAAAGGCAATACTGGTAGATTTGAACACGTATTGTTTAAAGTTTGTAATTCTTCTGGCATATGGTCGCCCATTCAATGTTATCCAAGTTTAGTTTGTCGACCTTCAAAATATTTGTCCAATTAGATAACAAAACCAACCCATGGATGGGCGAAAGAGATCTAAGGCTAATCCTACGTTTGATTGACTCAGTAACGTCGAGTGAAAAATGTCTTTATCTTGTAACATTTATCTTGTGCTCCGAACCAGCATCTTGAAATGTTATTTTTTTTCTTTTTGTTTTTAGATTGAATACCATGTGTTTGCAATCCCGATAAGAAAAAATAAGAAAACTTGATTACAAATATTGATTCTTAATGGATCAAATGTGCAGCAACACTCTCTCTCCTAGAATCCATAAAGCGTCGATATCAGTGGCAACGTTTCTATTACTTGAAGATCATATCGTGCACGAATTTCCAACAGCCAATCGACCAAAATCAACATTTCGAGATATCGGCGATTGAAGTGAATTATGAACTTGCATATCTAACATTTGAAACATTTTAGGAAAATTATTTATGTGGACATGTGGACATTGAACGTCTTCATTTTGAGCACGCTCTTTCCATTCAAGTATCCTTTGGTTCCTTGTCAAATTTAATTACAAAGTTATTGGTCTGTTGCAAAAACTAAAAAACGTCCTCTGTTTCTATGTCAAAGAGACGAATGCACATTGAGCTTGTTTGGCGTACTCAACAAGCGTCCGATCGATCGCCTCTGGCGGTGGTTATTCACATGTTGAACATACTTTTGCCTGCGGAGGCGCTAAAATGATATGCTTTTTTGTACGGTTTCTAAGGGGTCATTGTCTCTTACAGCAAAATATTTGTGCCAGGAAGATGAAGCGGATGATTAGGTTCTGACAATTTTGTGTTTTTGTATTATAATTGATTTAATCAAATTATTTATTTTTTTTATTTTTTTTATATTCTTTAAAAATACATCAGCGATACCATCTACAGTTATTTAATGAACCTGTAAGAGGTTTACGGGGTTTTGTGGGAAGAATTGCTGCCAGAAATAGTTTTTTTTTTTTTTCTTTGTAA
>JAMKCH010084744.1:0-43725 GCA_023653785.1 Ophioderma brevispina
ATGCGGAGGGTACTGTTGTCCCCGCAGGGGGGTAGGCCACGAAGGCGGCCCCGCAGGAACGCCAGGCGCAAGGGGCACCCACGGGTACCCCGCCATAGGCGGGCCCGCGGGGACCGGTGCCGGAAGGCCAGCACTAGCTACCGCAGCAGGCGTACCCGCATGAGAGGCCTGAAGCACCGACCTAGTCAGCTGGGGCACTCTGGGGAGGCCAACCCAGCGAAGCACCACGCGCCACGCCAAGCCCCGAAGGGCCTGGAGTAGCTAGGGCGCGGGCTGGGAGGCACCAATAAATAGCAAGGTAGTCATGCGGGTGCAGCGAGAGTATTTTCAACAACCTGTGGCGTTCCGCAAAGGGAAGCCGAGGCCAAGGGCCCAGGGTTTGCCGAAACTAGAACCCGGAAGTAATGGCCACCGTGGTCGCGGTTAGAGTGCCCGAAGACACCGGGACCGCAACCAGGTTAGGTGTAACAACGGCGATGGATTAGCCCGGGCAGACCTGGGGCTCACCATCACCACTCCACCACTACCGAACGTTTATACCGCCGCCAAGCCCCCTAGGGGATTGGCAGAGCAGACCGCGCTAGCTTGCACCGGGGCAGCCCCTAGGGCTGAACCAGGCGAGCTAGCGGCCGGTGGCGCGCCGACGGGGCGGCGCCGAGCCACCACATAAGCATGCCGCGACGAAGCCGAATGGCTAGCTAGCTACCTCACTTCGGGAAGCACAAGAGCAGCAGCGGCAGGCTGCTGACGAACCCCGGGCCGGAGCCCACTACTACCCCCCATCCCCGGGTACGCAACACGAGCGGCCTACCATGTTACGACGGGTTGCCAACTGAACATCCGTAAGTCTGAGACAGAAAGAGGCGCACCTGTCGGTTTGAGGGGAACATACCTGTGTTCGATACATAAAGGTTGGGGGTCCCACTCATGAATGGAGGAAGGGCAGCGAACGCAAGTGTGCGCCATATGAACGGGGGTTGAGCGTGGTGCCTAGATGGACAATAGCTTGAGCAATAAAAAAAACCGTAAGAAAAAAAACCAGCGTGCCGTGGAGTTCTCCGAGTACGCAAATCGTCAAGAACAAAAAGCAACTCGGTAACTGAGTCACGACCGGTAAAGAATTTTTCCAAACCCAGTTTTCACCATATTTTATAAGGATACCACAAGCATATAAATAAAAATAAATACGAACACAGACCACAATAAATTGTTAGAGAGCAAGCCGATAAACAAAATACAAGACAAACTCATACATATAGTCAAAGGCAGTCAAAGCAGCGACACGTGCGTCAATGGCTGGCCTTTTTTACCTTATTTCCCGCTAACAGATCACATGACCGCATGGGCGGCAAAAAAGGATACAAACAAAGCTCTCCGACCGGCGTAAAAGCTCTCCGTTTATTCCGTCCGGAAGTGCGTTATAAATCCAGTATTAATCCAGTCATATCCCAGATAGATTTGGGGTATAGTAATAGACTATTCCGTATGTAGATGACAACAATCCAGTATCAAAATCTCAGATAAGTTTCGGCTGCTAAATAGACAGAGGCTGCGGTAACACGTCCGTTCTGACTGGCGGCCAAAACGGAATTGAGGAATAGCTAAGGTCGACAGGGGTGTGACCTGGGGGGTGTCACTGTCGAACCATTTCTCTTTTAGGGTGTAATTATGGTATTTGGGGATTCACTTCTCTAGGAAATGGCATCTGTTTCAGTCCAACCTTGTGTAAAGGATCAGTTTCAGTGTAAGATTTAACATCATGTAGTGGTCTAATTTTTGGTTGTTTTCCCAGAAAGTTTATCAAAGTAACTCAATTCATACCGTTTTATTGGTAGTAGAATCTTTAAATTCTACAGTAAACAAGAACCCAAACTAAACCATTGTGAATTTGAATCAACCTTATCACGACTGCAATTTTAATACAACAACCCAATTACAACAACAATGGCATAGAGATATTATGCCAGCCAGATCTCTTTTTTCAAGTTGAATCGTATCAGCACATTTACCAAATAGGTAACTCTCCTTACTTCCTATTATGTAACTTCTGTAACTGATCCTCTATCTCCCTCCTACTGCCAGTAGGAGATGGGAGTTCTTCTGTAAGGTTTGTGATCTAAGACAAGAGAAAAAAAGACTCATTATGGCAAGGCATTATATAACATGTATAAGTTGGAGCTAAAATCTATTGGGGAAACAACAGTACACTAAGATTGATTTGGCATAATCAACAACTTATGATAACAGTCCTCTTTGACCAGTAGCGTAACAGGGGGTAAGTTTCCACCCCCCCGAGAGCTTTGACCGTGAAGAAAACTTGATCCAGCAGCCCATTTTCACCTCCAACCAGGAAAATCTGCCTCAAAACTACAACCAGGAAAATCTGCCTCAAAACCGGGAAGGCCATTTTCTATAAACATTTGAAAAATAGTGGGCCCTTAATATTGTTTAAAATTGATATTTTTGCATGGTTGTAAAGCTTTTATATACATTAGCCCTCACCTGAAATGACTAAGACCAAATCAGCGTCCTTATGGGTAAACAGAACAATTTTATAATTAATTTCGGCCACGACATTAATTCAGCAGACAAAGGAAATGGCCTTTAACACAAGAATGTGCACGCCGTATGCATGTTTCCCGTGGCATGCACCTTGTTTCACCGGTCTGTGACCTTTGTGGTTTTAATATCAATGAGTACGAGTCTATGATATTCATGTAATATACACATTTGTTGATAAAAGTTATGGAAAACATAAAAGTTAACCTACAAATTACCTGGCTGTCTTTAACCTCTTATTATGTCCCTATCTGTTTTTGAGTATGTTATTTTTAGGTGTAAAATGTATCTCTATTCTTCCAATGGCCTAGACTATCATTTGAGAACAAATTGAAGAAATTTCATATTTTGTGAAAATGTGCCAGTGCCGCTTTAATTCAGCTCTTCCCGAAACTAATACTCAAATTGTTGCACTTTATCAGTGTATTGTTCATTTGAAATACTATATATCCATATTAGGCTAAATGTACTTGATGATATAATCATTTTAAGGACTACAATTACAAAGCAGTCTAGGCTCTTACAACAATGTTATTATTCCTTGCTGTAATTTACAATGTAAGACATGATACCCACCTTTCTTCCATTTCTGCTATTACTGCTTGTAGTTGTGTCAGCCTTGTGTCTGCAGATTCCTCCCTGTCTTTAGCTTGGCTAGTCTCCCTTTCCTGCAATAAGTTGTAAAAACACAGAAATGGTGTGGATCAACCCAGAGAACTTTGTAATATTTAATCAAAGTAATGGTGTGTTTAGGCTAACATGGAGTTCACTCCACTGCAGTTTTGATGAGACTGCAAAATATTCATGCAGTTGAAGAATGCAAAATAGAATCTTCTTTCTATAGTGTTTATTATGCATTATGCCCCAGGACAATA
This sequence comes from Ophioderma brevispina, assembly GCA_023653785.1. NCBI lineage: Eukaryota > Metazoa > Echinodermata > Ophiuroidea > Amphilepidida > Ophiodermatidae > Ophioderma > Ophioderma brevispina. The sequence goes on from JAMKCH010084744.1 coordinate 3,435, forward strand.
TCTCAAGGGTTTCTCAAAACCAAACTGTTTTATATTGTGTAAGGGTATCCTGGGAAAGAGAAGAACATATAAGTAGATTCATCTGATAAGCCCACTATCATTCCCATTACTGAGACTGCATAACATTTGTACAGTTGAAGAACACAACTGTCGTCGTCGTCGAGTCTTATTGGGTTCAGATTACGGATTAAGCTTGAAATGTTTGGATTTCACACAAATGACTTGTCCAAGACTCCAAATTTATAGGCATATCAACATGAATTGACACTATAGCAGTGATCAGCCCCTACCTTGAGCTGTATTTCATGCTGCAACTGTTCCAGGGTACTCCTCAACTCTGTCAGCTGGATGTTAGCTGTTCTTAAGTCCGATTTGGCCTTTCTGAGTTGATCCCTTTGTGACTCATGTTCTTGATTTTGAGAGTTGACTACTTGCTGTAGGTGTTGGTTAGCCTTAGTGCAATACAAACGGTCAATGGTTAGCAACATTGGAAAGACAGAGTTTGTAAATTGTTCTCATAAAACTTGTGACCAAAACACAATGCATGTCTGTGTGTACATACACAGAAACACACCAAATATACCTTCAAAGGGTTAAGCAGCGATGATGCGAAATAAAAAAAAAGTGAAAATGCATTTGTTATCTTATAAATCAAAGATAAGTATAGTACAATTAAGAGCAAAAACACCAAATAGTGAAAAGATTAAGTATTTGAGGAAATTTGTCATACCGTCTCCTGCAAATAGATATACAGCGATGGCATCTCAAGATCTACACTAAAGCTGATTGTGATTTACAACAGTACAGAATAAACAACGATCAATAACGTTTGCATTTGGGATCAAACTGTTCAGGTCATGGTGCACAATGGTAAAAATCTGGTATAATCACCGGGATAGGCTTTTTTGATCTCAAGTCAGAATTTTTATACGCACGGATAGAAATTTTGAAAACATGACTCAAATAGGGCATTTTTTAACATTTTAAATCATATTTTGTTGGAACATGCCCCGCCCATACTACACATCCAAACCAATCACAGTGCACACCGTGGTGATTGACAAACCTTGATATACACACAATTGGTCACCTAATTCTGTCCATGACAGCAATTATATTAGGACAAGCTGTGTTGATTATTATTGAAAACAATGTCCATGTTTGGTCCTTACCATTTCAAGCTTTTGTACTGTTCCAAGTAGTTCCTGATTTTGAGAAAGTAGAGCTGCACCTTTTTCCTGTTATGTAAAAATACCATGAGAATAAGTCTGAATAAATATACATCAGTTTGAAAATGCTTCTTGTGCAACAAGACAACCTGAGACAATTACAAAACATTTTGTTAATTTCAACAGAGTTCAATATTGTACCAAGAAAAGTAATCGATTTTGTTCTCTTCAGCTGTACAAGGAAAACTACTGACACTTTCTTAGAAACCTCCCAGGATCACAGACACTCACACACACACACGGTTTATGCATTGAATGTATGGGAGAATGAGGAGCGCAGTGACAGCGTGACGATTCCGAGTGTTCAAACCGAAAGGGAGCATGAAAGAGGGCCCCACTGCGCTCGGGGTCTAACCTGTCCGACGCCCGAGTTTTCCCATATATCTAATGCATAAGCACCAAGAAGATACTGATGCGCGGTGGCAGCGCGTGTGTTTTTTTTTTTTTTTTTTTTCGCTTAAAATTCATGACATCTACGTCTTCCAGACTGCACAGTTTATGTATAAATACCACCATGACCTACTTCCTCCAAATATCTTAGATGATCATTTTTTCTTGACCAGACAAGACGTCCATCCCTTGACACCCGATCATCTAAGGACTTGTATGTTAGACAAACAAACACCAGACTTGCTGAAAACACCATTAGGATCCAAGGAGCCATTTTATGGAATTCTTTGAAAGACCGTCTAAAACAATCCCCATCCTTAGCTATTTTTAAAGCAATTCTCAAACAACAGCTCATTGATTTTTATTCTGCAACTGATTAATTGTCTTATAATTTGGGTAACTTATACTTATTCATTATATTTAACTGTTTTTTTTTCTCTCTTTGTATTTTTTTTTTCAATCTTTTAATTGTAATTTTGGTCAGCACTCTTATTTTCCCCCGTGTGCTCGTAATTTATCATTGTATGTTAATGCTTTATCAAATTAAGTTTCATACTTATGTTGTTAATGTGTAATTTAAGCATGGGTGCCACTAATTACACGCCCTGCGTTTTAAGTGGCATCCACATCTCTTGCATATTGTATATTATTTATATCTAAATCAATTTTTTGTTATATTAAATATGTTCATATTCTATATTTGTTACAATATTTATATTTACTGTACATGTGTAATGAGATGGAAATAAACCTGAAACCTGATTGCTTGCTCGAAGCGCATAGATCAAAAGGCAATTCACACACACACGTTTGGTTAAATGGAAATCGCATGATCTCCAGAGGCAAATGCAGCTCTAAGCTTATAAATATAACCTCCATTCATAAACAATAACTTGGTAATTATTTTCTCAATAAATAACTCCGTTTGAAATGCTTCTTGTGCAACAAGACAACCTGAGACAATAAAAAACATTTGTTTAATTGTCAACAGAGTTCATATTGTACAAGAAAAAGTATCGATTTGTTTTCTTAGCTGTACAAGGAAAACTACTGACACTTTCTTAGAAACCTCCCAGGATCACAGACACTCACACACACACACGGTTTATGCATTGAATGTATGGGAGAATGAGGAGCGCAGTGACAGCGTGACGATTCCGAGTGTTCAGACCGAAAGGGAGCATGAAAGAGGGCCCCACTGCGCTCGGGGTCTAACCTGTCCGACGCCCGAGTTTTCCCATATATCTAATGCATAAGCACCAAGAAGATACTGATGCGCGGTGGCAGCGCGTGAGGCAGCTTCAGAGACAGTAGCACACACAAACACACACACACGGTTTATGCTTCGGGGGGGGGGGGGGGGAATGTGGTGGGAGAATGAGGAGCGCCGTGACAGCGTGACGATTCCGAGTGTTCAGACCGAAAGGGAGCATGAAAGAGGGCCCCACTGCGCTCGTGGTCTAACCTGTCCGACGCCCGAGTTGTCTCATTCATCTGATGCATAACCACCCAGAACCCAGTTTGAGTTAACCCAGTCCCTGTTCTCGTGAACAGATTTTGAATCCCAGGGGTCAAACAAAATTTTTGCAGTGACCCGGCTCCAATGGAGCGAACCATGAAACTGAAACTGAAACTTAGAAACCTCCAAATCATGGCCTGAGTGGTAATTGAGGCTAAGAGGAGGTGGATTTCACAATTTATTTGGCAAAACCCGGTCCCTTGGCTGGACATGCCAATGAAAAAAAAGCTCAACATTGAGGTTAGAGGTTGCTTTGATATTGCTTGCTCTAAACGCATAAACAAAAAAATCCATACACACACACACACATTGGTTAAACGGGAAAATTGATATCTCCAGGGGGTGTAAATGCCAGTCTGGAGATGTGAATATAATCTCCATTCACAAACAATAACATGGTAATTGTGGGCCGCAAACATATAGCTGGTAGGACCACTTTGCTATCCGTTGTGCATGCATATGTATGTGTGTATGTGTCACTATAATGGTAGATTTTAGGGAGCGGTCCAAGCGTAAAAACGAGAAATTCTAGTTATTTTCTCAATATTTCATAAATCATGTTCTCTGTCTTTTCTGAAATATTTATGAATGTGTGTTAATACCTGTATTGCCTGATGGGTTGCTGTCTGCACCTTGCTCTCATTCAAAACATCCTGCATTGTTGGAGGAAACAAACACAAACAAATAATGCATAAAAATGTAGTAATGATAGGAGCACCTGTTTTTTTGAACACCTGTTATTTTAAATCTCTTGTTGTACCTTTAATATAATATTGGAAAAGAAAGAGTACCACTCAGTGACAGTATATAGTAATATGATTTGATCATTAAAATATGCAATCAGTGCTTAATCCCTGAACCATTAACTATGTTTCATAAAGCATTTCTGATTGGCTAATTACATCATGTCTTCATGTCAATAACCAGTTAAAATGCAGCTTACAAATATTTAAGCTCTAGCTCTTTGGGTCAAACAGATCACAAAGTTTTAATTGTTGACCAATCAGTTGGTAATACTGATGGGGTTGAACATAGGCTTCAGTTGTATAATGCAAATTTTCTCTCTGTAATTACCAATTCCCCATCCTTACCCGATGTTCATTTGTCAGCCTGTCTAATTCCTGCACTGTCTCCTGCCACATCTGCATAGCTGAGTCCTTTTCTTCCATTAGTAGATCAATCCGTCGCTGCAGGTTTTCCAGCAGCTGCTGGTCTGAAGCTTCAGAGGAAAGCCCCAAGCCACCTTCCTGGGTGGCTTCCAGCTGGCCTCTGATGCTTGCCTTCAACTCATTGTGTAACCTGATAGAGAGAAGACATGTTATCACTAAATTGCCAATGTCCCTATCTACACAGGGGAAGACGTCAAGAGGAGAAAAAACTAGCATAACAGACAGATCCATAAAACCAAAGATTTTCAACATAATTTAAGGACTGAAAATACTTACCTGTTGTTTTCATTCACTAATCTTTCTATCTTGGCATTTGTTTCCTGCTGCTCACTCTGTATTGATAAAAAAATATATATATGAAAGACAAACTTATTAAACCCTGTCTACTTGAGCCATTTTTGTAACAAAACTCCCAAGGGGGTTACCACCCCCCCCCTGTTTTTGCGTTACTGAATATCCGATTCTGTAAATTTCGGTACACATCCAGGATAGGTTATATGTTTCTTTCCACCTGGTATCAAAAATAATTACCAACATCCGCATATGACATCACTATGATGTCATATGTTGAGGAAAAGGATGAAAATACTGAATATAGGGTGAAAATTGATATTTCCTCATTTCAGTGACTCAAAAACGTATTTAAAACACTAAAATGCTCTCATTGTTAAAAAAATAGTCATCCTATCAAGTAGAGCCAAAAACGCTTGAAAATCGGATATTCTAACTTTTTTGCATAAAAATTGGAATTTTCCCCTATTCACACTGTGTGTTATGGAAATGACAGTTTGCTGACATGCGAACTTCTCGGACATCATTGTGACGTAATGCTTGGCATGTTGGTGCTCATTTTGATATCAATGGAAAGAGCTATACATTGGTAACCAAATTCAAGTGTCGGTGATGTTCCTGTGTTTTGGTAGATGTTGGTACTTCTATCCCAAAGGGGGGGTGGTTGCCACCCCTTATCCTCACTTTGGGACACCCTGTTATCTTAGTCCTACAATCCGGTGGGATGGTAGTTTTAGGATGAACATCACGTAAACACTGTGCCATTTTGTTAACTAATATGAAACAATTTCCGTTGTGCTCATGTAACCTCCCTCACAAACCCTCCGTAAACAATAATTACATATGGATTATACATGCATAATTTGAACCCCCAGTGGCTAGCGTTATGCAGTGGCTGCTATCAGTGCGAAATTCAACATAAAACAAAGATGCCGAGGAACCAATATGGATCAGTCCTAACAAAGTCAATACAAATTACATTTCTTCATTCTACAATGCTGAAGTTAACATGGTTACAGGTGCATTTTGTGAAGGATGCCCTTTAAATGCAATTCTAATTGAACAAGCTTAATTTTTTTTCTGAATGGCCATCCTCCAAATTACATGGTTGTCCCCCCTTCGTGTCTGTATACAAATTGTACACATTTTCTGTCATGAATGTAACAGCTAAAACAAGAAAATCATCACAACTAAGTAACAGGGGGGGATGGAAATTTTATTGGCTTTGGAAGTATTAAAAACCACATTGACTAACTGATGTATATGGCCTCATTTTTCTGATTAAAAATATTATTTTCTCATTTTATTGAGAAAAGATTTCTCATGGGAAAAGTTCCCATTGTTTTACTATAAAAGAGAGAAAGGGGAATATCCCCACCAGTTTGTTTTGCATGGTGCCTGTTAGGCACAGCGGGAAAAAGTGGGTTAATTTGGTTAATCTCATCCCGGGAAACTTGGACTACTCGCGGAAAATCCCAAGGCTCACTCGCTGTAAACTTGATTGTGAATTTAACCAATTTATAAATTGATAAATATACAAACACAACATTGTAAATTCTTACTGGAAAATCCCTAATTGTATTATCCTTTGATTGACGTTCGACGCATGGATCAAGCAATGAACGCGGGCGGGTAAGGGAGGTCTTTATTTCATGTGTTGAAGCTATCGTTCAGCGAGTTGGAAAGAACCCCTTTTCCATTTATTTTTGACACAAACATGTCCATTTCTGGCAAGTGCTCGGAGGGGCTTTCGTACATATATGTCAGTAGCCACTACCACAGAAGCACCCGGGGACCGTATCAGAGCGCGTTGTTTTTCCCTATTCGTCCCCACAATGCCAGCGCTCCATCCCGAACCCCGGACGTGCTTCTCTAGTTTTCACTTCCGTCTAGCCAGCCACAGAAGCAAATCATCTACACGACACGGGTATCAGCGCACTCTCATCCACTTACTGATTCATTGCAACACGTGGTTTATAACTTTCGATCAACGAGTGTTTCAATGCCTCGGTATTATAAATGATATGGTTATTTCTACTCTGCATTTTGTTACGATATAAGTTGGTTACACTTTATGTCGCTTTCATTTTGGGGGAGGTATTGTAAAATAAATACGAGAATATAAAAGTAGATACCTTGTCAGTAATGGCCATTATAAGACGATTTTTCGAATTTTCGAAAAGTAATTAATTAATCTGAAAATTGTGAAATCTTGATACGTTGAGAATTATACTGCTGGTTACGGATATTTTATATGGTCTGATTATTTTTACTCAGCCGTTTGTTACAAGTAAGTATGGTTTCAAACATGTTTGCTTTTATTGGGTGGGGCACTTAGACACAATCAAGTTTAAAGTTACTATCTTCGTAAGAAATGGATACAAGATAATTTTGATTATATAACTATAATACTTTATTAACAAAACCTTTTACCATCCCACCCTTTCTCCTTTTTTTTATTTTCTCTCTAATTGCTCCTTAGCTGCCCCCTGTCCCCAATTCCACCTCCCTTCTTGTGCCGCCCTGCTCCCTTCCTTTTCTTTCTGGCATGAATGTCTGTGTCAGAGCTTAAGTTTCTGTCTCTTAAGTTGAAGGTGACGTCACTGCGACTTTAGTTGCGCACCCATGAAATCGCGTGCCTATGCTTGGAATCAGAGTATGATACGCACGCGAATAAGGCGGCACGATCGAGACGCTTGTGGGATGGAGAATACGAAAACGACGTCACCTTCAACTTTCTCTGGTATAGTGTAATGATGATATAGTGGGTCGGGCCTACTGACCTTATACTACCGTATGTATGCGTTTATTAAAATACCATGACTATTTTTACTACGCAAAATTTGTTATAATACCCCTGTGGATCCTGCTGATCAGTGGCAAGAGGCACTATGAATAAATCATGAGGGCCTTTTGTTCTAATGCCCGCGAGCATAAAAACGTGACAAAAGGCGAACAGGCTGCGTCGATTTACACGGCCTTTCACGCACCCTTTCGCGTCGCGTTTTTTTACGCTGCACTGTCGCGACGTGCAGGGAGACGCGGGAGTTTCGAATAAAAGGCCCTCATGATCAATTCTAAGCCGTTTGCGCTTGCTCTGATGTTAAAGACTCCTTAGCTGTAGCGTAATGAAATCCTATTCGCCTTATTTAACGTACATCATCATGGCACCGAAACCTGCACCCAAAAAAAGATCAACAATCGAGGAAGCAAATAAAATGCGGCTATTGTGCGGTTTTTGAAATTGTGATGGATCGATTGTGGACCACACTACAACGTTCCACCCAGGTCGCGCTAGGCAAGGAACATGGATCGTCGAAGTATTGCAGATAGTTTTTTCCCGCAGATCTCTGGCAGCATCAGCAGCTACTCCATCGCCATTGGCAAGAAGTCAAGGATGAATACTCCGCACCTCCAAGTGGATCCCGCAGCAAATGTGAGAGTTGACAGCGGTGCTAGCAGCAGTGGCCTAGTAGAAAACACCGAATAAGCAACTCTCTGAGTATTTAGATGAGAATTCTGTAAACACTAGCAATAAGCATGATGATCAACGTTTCTATCTCAGAAAAAATCGACAGCATTTTTTAGATTTTATCAGTGGATGGCCTCGGTTCCGGATTAGCCGCTAAACAAAACAACAGTAAGCGGGCCTAGCCTATCACCTAGCTGCCAAACCAAGAGAGTGAAAGTGGAGCGAGTCTCTCGCCTTGCGTGTGTGTTAATACAAAATTGCAAATCTGTTCATAGATTATGCGAATTGGCAGGAATTACTGTAGATGAAGCTGGTGAAGTTCTGATTTGATGTGTGTGTTTTCCCAGCAACGCAAACGTACTCAGGTGTGTATCTGTCCCCGTAGTGTTTGGCACGATCTTTTCTTCTCTGGGAAATTATTTTACATCAGCAAGTCAGCTGCAGAAATTCATTAACTTGAAGAAATCATAGCAAAACATATTGACACACAAAATCAGCAGAAACATGTTAGCAAAGAAGGAAGAAGAGAAAGAAGAATTCCTGAAAATTCAGCGCAAAACAACAAAGCGTGGGCCTAATGTGTTTAAACAGGCCTACCCAGTTGTTAACTCCGACCATTTCCGACTTTGGAGACTGATTGCAGTTGATGTCGGCTGCTAAAGTAAACGTTGGTAATATTAACCATTCAAGACAGTTCCATCTCAAATGCGAACCACATTTTGCCACGGCCGTTACCTAGGGTCAAAATGTTACCTGACAAAACCTCTGCCAGCCACAATGGGTTATACATTCCCCCAATTTTCATCATAGCCAGACAAATTAACCAACAAGACGGCCGCCTTGCCACTGTATTGTGGAATTTTTATTTACAACCTGGCATGCCCAATTTACTGACATCTGACATTTACTGACAGCACGGGTGGAAAAAATTGTTTTTTTCCCGGCAGGTAGTCAGATTTCCCGCGAGTAATATGGCGCGAAGCAGCCATCGCGCCGCGTTACCGGGCCAGGGGTGTCTGAGGGGGGCTGTGCCCGACCTCAGAAGCTGAAGATTTTTTAAAAATCAAGTTCATTGAAGCTATTTGGTGGTCGTCTTTTTAACACGTTATACGCGATATGTGTTATATCTTGTGCCCAAACCGGCCCATAATTTACCGCATACCAACAAAATATAACGTGAGAAAGAAGCTAAGATTACTTACCACTAATTGCAGTTCTGGATGCCTTTTCGATTTTACCTTGAAATACAGTGTTCAAGCCGTCCCCTATGTAATTTGCAATGGGAAATCTGTGCGTGTTACCAGTGTACAAGCGATCGCATCGATTCTTTGTTTACCCAAAGTTTTTCATTGCGCATGTCCCGGGCTGCCGGTTTTCAATGAGCTTGCGTGATTGTTCACGTACTATCAGACGATTGCGGCCAAGCTGCATCATTCAATATAGCAACACGCCTAAATGAATAAAACATGTTACAACACGACATTTTATCGATGGCCAATTTACAGCAATAAAGTTTGGATTCTTGGCCGCCACCGCCTACACAATATGTTACTTCACTTGATAACTGTCTCTGATTGCAGACTGAATGTAAGTACTGGTGACAAATAAACTGAAATATTTCTCTGCTTGAATGTAATCGTGATTAACTGGTGACAAATAAAATGAAATATGAAGGCACGAATATTATTATTGTCTTACCTGGTTTTCTTCTTGTTCGGTGTGGTGTTATTCAATAATCATCCTTCCTTAGGCCATAAAGAAAGTTTGGTTGTGATTTTATCCTACAACGAACCTTACGTACGGTGTCGTCATTACATATCAATCGCTTCCGACATACGCAGTTAGAACATGCGCTGAGTGGCTGGATCTGATGTACGGCGCGGGGAAGTATGCGTGCTGATGATGTGTGCAATATTTAATTACAGCCTATGACGTAGCATTCGTTGCAATTTAATAGCTGTTTTGTTTGTGGCGCTCGTCGGGGTGCTCGTCAGAGCTCATAGAGATGGTGTGTAAAAAATACCGATAGAAATGTTGAATTTTCTACAATAGGTTAGACCCAGTTGAGGGAATATTCTCGTAAGAAAACAAAAATTTGATGCAAAACATCCAATCCACTAGAACCCCCTTGTTTTTCGACATATGATATTTGAGATTTAGTTTCATTCACATACATTCTCTATGGGGGACTGATAACGCTAGTTCTCTAACGAAGTGCCATTTAGATAATATCTTTAGCCGTCTGTAACAACAGACTACCGTGGAAAATTTCCGTGCCCAAATACTTTCACACCGCCGTAGAGCTGATGATTCAAATACACACGTGCGCTGATGCGCAGCATGAGCTTACTAGGCGAGGGGGTCGCGGGTTCAGGTTATCTTGCCGCTGAATTTGGGGGGGTGATTTTGGCTAGAGGGACGTAGTATTTTCGTCTTCTCTAAATTTAATCAAGAAATAAACACAATGGTTAACTTTCCTCTGGATTATTCAATGATGGTTATTTTATACTTGTTGAAATTATCTGCCCTCGATTTTTCAAATATTTTCCTGAATGTATCATTTTCTTGATTATTTCCGTATGATTTTTTTTTTTTTGCGTCACTAAAATTCCGCGTAGTCGGAGGATTCCCAGCAATGAGCTTCCGTCTTCCGTTTTTCCACGCCGTGGTGCAGTCAAGGGACATGAGGGCGAGAGCATCGCCAGCGATATACAGGATGTTTGCAATCTGTATGGCGTTGAAAGTAACCAGATAAGCGGATTTGGCTTCGATGGTCAATGACTTCAATCTGCACGTTCCGGAAAAGTACGAGAGAAGCTGCATTAGATGAAAATGTACATTTCAATGGGATCCCGCGCATTTATTGCAATAGCCGACAAGGGGATTGCCCCAAGGAGGTGCGTGGATGACGATATTTGCAAGGATATTGCAGCCGTCTTGCAGAAGTTTGCCTATGGTAAGACATTTGAGGCCGCCATCGACAAAGCAAAAGAGCTTGGTATCGATCTAAAAGCACCGCTTTGGTTCTCCGAAACTCGTTTCGCTTCATATGCATATCTTGTCTTCAAGAATTTCATAGACAATTACTCTGTTGTACGTAATGTACTTGAGGAATGGCCCAGGAGGATGACCCTCATGCAGAAGATGCGTGCAATCTTCTTGGACGCATTAGAACAATGGATTTCGTGGTGAAGGCGATTCTGTGCATGGAATTTTATCGAGTTCTCGGCGAAATTAGTCAATTACTCCAGCGTGTCAATACGCCCACTTTGGGGAAAGGCGCAATCACTTAAATCATTTATAGCGACCCTAGACAAGATGACATCATGGAACGATGATCAATATGGATATTACAGAAACCAAGAAGCTGCACTGAGCAATGGGGAATTTGCAGGGTTCCCCATATTCCTCCAATTGTGGGTGGTTTGACTAGGCCATTTCGTAGAACACGACAACATGAACACATTGACGACGACAAGACTGAATCAAATTAACTTGAGGCCAAACTTCAAGCCGTAAAGCTGCAACTTAGCACAATGACTGATGTGATGAGTGACAGAGTGAAGGAACGTTTTCCCAATGAGTTCTTCGACAAAGTCAAAGACAAGGAGAACGCAGCTTCGCTAATGCCTATAGTTTTGTGTGAGAGGAGTTCAGATAATGAGTCGGATGTCTGCATTTGAGAGTTTCTAACCCTTTCAAGAATGCATCCAAGTCAGTCAGAGTCTGTGAGAAACCTATGCGTAAATATTACAAAAAACACATCTCTGCTGCAAGATTGTCAAACGGACATCGACATCTACCATCAGGTTTTCAGTGAACCATCGCTATATCTTGGAGCTCAGCATATATTAAGCACTATTGCTAAGATCATGTGCAGCAGTCCCCCCGAGTCTGTCGTAGAAAGCATGGGAAGTGTGGTCGAAAAAAATACGGCAGATTCAGGGTGGGTTCAAATCGTCAACAAACCCAGAAGATATAAAGAAACTGAGCGACGAACTTATAGTCCATTGGAATGGACCCCCCTTCAGCCAATGTAACTCAATTGTCCACCAAGCCCTCACCATCCATTTTCATGGCAGCTCTTGGCACTTCATTTCCACCGATGTTCGTGCAAAGATGCACAAGATATCATTGGTGGTGGACAGACTGAATGCTTCAAAAGCAGCTCTTTCCTTCATGGAATAAATAATCTGAAACACAGTCAACTCCCTCCACTGGATGTTAAAACCGGTAAGATTAATGTACTCATTTGTTATTTTATTTACTGTTATTTTTGTCTTTCACTCTCTAAATTTCTTTATATTAAACATGCTCAAACGAACCATACTTCCCTGTCGCTTGTCGTCTGCATTTTTAGGGTCAAATCCAAGATTAAAAATTTAAATCAAAATACATTAAAATTGAAATCTAATTAAAAACTTTAAACGGAATTCAGACTTGTCTCCCATTTTAACCCTAACACGGCCCAGGCACATTGAGGTGCAACGAAAACGTGGTACCGGTCGGAAAATGTTTCTCGTTGCATCTCGGCCGTCAACAACTATTTTTTGTCTTGCAAATGACTCTCATTGCACCTCATTGCACCTGGGACGTCTTCCCGGAAAATGACGGGATGTTCCTCGTTGCATCTGGGACGTCTTTCCAGAAAATGACGCGATGTTCCTCGTTGCATCTGGGACGTCTTTCCGGAATGATGCGTTGTTCCTAGTTGCATCTGGGACGTCATTCCGGGAAAATGATGCGATGCTTTTCATTGCATTTCGGACGGTTTGCCCGCAGAAGGCGCAATGCTTTTCATTGCATTTGCACGCGATGCTTCTTGTTGCACCTGGGACGCCTTTCCAGAAAATGACGCGTTGTTCCTCATTGCATCTGGGACGTCTTCCGGGAAAATGACGCGATGTTCCTCGTTGCATCTGGGACGTCTTCCGGGAAAATGACGCGATGTTCCTCGTTGCATCTGGGCCGTTAACGACTGTACGCTACTTATTCTTGTGCCGGGAAAAACGTCCGAGATGCAATGAAACGCAAAATTTGTTTCTCATTGCATCTGGGCTGTTAAAAATAAAAATAGATTGCATCTCGTTGCATCTGGGCCGATGTTCGGCAAAACCACCCGGTCCGGGTTAGGGTTAATCTAAGAAATTTAGAGAGCAGATTATACTCTTTGGATGCCTTATGTTTAGGCTTAAAGGTGATTTCATAGTCGTAGTCGCCCAGAGATTTAGTCTCGGAGTCTCCCAAGACTGAGCATGCGTATTCTGTTCTTCTAATCTGCCCAAGTCGCGGAGACTAACCGATACTTCGAACACCCGGCGGTAGTCCTCTGCATTAAACAATATTACGGAAGTCACCCTCCCGATTTCTCTACATATTATAGCGATGTCCTTTATAATACTTAACGTAGTACCATTTGATTTTGACATTCGAAAACCCTGCAATCTTGACGCAGGGTTTCCCAATGTCGACGAGAAGGGTCGGGTAAATAGTACACACACATGCGCGGTAAAGTAACTTGGCTAACTGCTGACTTTGTTGTTTGGATTTCGAAATGGAATACATTACTATGGTCTATGGATTACTTTATTAAATGGATTGTTCATGCGTGTAAATGGGTAAGTTAGTATACTAATTTCTTGTGAGCAATTTTACTGGAATTCTGGAATAAAACTACTTTTGTGACCTCTAACCAGAAAATGTTAAGCTTCTTATACGCTCAAAAGTGTAAAAATGTTGCACCAAATAGCGCCGATTACTCTGTGATTTTTCAAAAATCTCCAACTTCTGAGGGGGGCACATCCCCCATCAGACACCCATTTCCGCCGCGTGGCTGCTTTGCAGCCATTTTACTCCCGGGAATCTTTGCATTTCTTACACCCCTGCTGTTAGGATTGCACAATAGGGGAAGTGGGGAATTCCCCAAAATGTAAACTTAGTAACTGAGTCAACTTGTTTATGCTTTAAGATCAAAACATTGCATGACCTAGGGATTCCCCCATGGAGTTATAAATGTGAAATGATGCAATTCAGATGAGGTAATTTTTGTGAAATCTGATTTGACAGTGCTAGGTTATGTTTATGCATGATAATATTGTAATACCTATTTTTAGGTATTAGGAAATACTAGTTATATGAAATATTGTGTATATATTGAGAACTTGGCCAGAAGATTCGCCAGCATCCACTAGTAACAAGTAGCTAGAAGTTGTAGCTAGTTTTAATCTGCAATGAAGAGCAGACCTGTACTTGATGCCAGGATTTATTATATTTTCAATTCACGTGAGCAGTGTGCTATAATTAATCTACTGTCGTCTTTGTAAGCCGAAAGTGCTGGGGAATCAAAATAGGATTCAAAATTGGGAACAGATAGCAATCGTGGTGATTATCTTGGACTGATATTACTGTGGAGTCTAGTGTCGTCGCGGGGATTTATTAAAACCTTTCATTATTGGAACTGTGGACAAAATTTATCTTCAGGATCTGAGAAAGATCTTATGGGATATACCATGGATATTTATGTGTGACTTTGCATGCCAGGCTGTCATTTTGAGTTCTCGCTGTGAGGACATATCTCCGTTGAACTGCAACGCTCTTTGCAACATGAAGTATCAAAGAGAATAAATTGTGTGTAATTTTACTATATAGGTAATGTTGTTTGGACATACCAAATTCTTGAACCCATTACAAATAATTAAAATCTGTTCTATTATATAAAATTCAGATCACTGTGCACAAGGCTCATTTACTTGTGTTGAACGGTATTTCTGACCTTGAGTTTCTACGAGAGTATAAACCTGAGAGAAAAAGAAAATACCCATGATGTACATGTTGTTAATCAGGCCAATTTCAGGCTCAAGTTAGAGGCCCTAAATGGCCAAATGGCCAAAAAGTGAGCGACCCATCAGGAAAATTTCCTCAGCATTCTAGACCAGTCCAGACACTGCAAGTACCTTAAAAACAGACACCCATAGCGATCATTGGAAGAGGCACAACTGTGATGGAAGTATGAAGTATATAATAATAAATTGGTAATAGAATGTACAAGGGGTATTAATCGCAAATTTGATCAATCGCCTGATACTGTGAAGTGTTTTTCCGCTAAAACATTCGCAGGGGATGGTGAGGATTTGACTACAATATAAAACTCGAAGATTAACCGATCCAGGGTGGGTGTCCTTCTGCCGATCCGTGCCGATACTTTTTTTGTCGTATCGCCGATCCAACGATCCGATCCGATGGTTTGTCTTATATGTTAAAGATCGACCAACTTAGTGAGTATTAGTAGGAGTTGCACTGTTGGTTCAACTTTTTAAACTTATAGGAATTGGCGACGATGATTATAGTTAAATTGTGGTGGGCCCACATTTTGTTACAAGTCCGAGGAGGTATTTTAGAGGAAAAGGCTATCTTTTACTTAACAGCATGTGTGTTAAAATATAAAGTACCGCCATATCAAATAAGCGGACATTATAAATTCCCGCCAAAAACAACTCCTGTTCCTTGAGTTCATCAGAATATCAGACCATCATGCTCATTTCAATTGAAGATTTCATTTATTATTAATTGCATTTCAAAATGATTGCGTTCAAAGTTTAATAAATCCAAAATTTTTGTTACATTTCTATAGTAGTCGACCGTGCCTTCACGTGCCGTCCATCCCAAGGTCAGGCCGTCTACAATATGCTAATATGCTTGGACAGGTGCGAAGGACAGGTGCGTGGGTACGGCTCTATAGGTACTGAAGTTTGTGATATGCGGTTAAAATGGCGAAAAATATTATTAAAATTCTTGTTTTTTTTTTTTTTTTTTAAATTTACAAAATCAATTGTATTCCCATTCTTATCCCTTTGTATTTTATTTTTTATGATTTTAACAGTCATTCTTTTACATATTTTTTAATTTTTTTAATTTTTTTACCCCCCCCCACCCCCCCCCCCCCCCCCCCCCCCCCACCCCCGCAATCATCTCAATGATGTAAATGGGATTCCCCGGGAAAACACGTTGTCTTAGAGTCAACAAGGCCAGCTGACGAGCATAGCGATTGCCATGAGTGACTGACCTCGGCCTCGCAAGGGCTGAGAAATTTGTTGACCCTTGCTGCTGATGCTCCCATTATTCTTTTTATGTATTCATAATAATCCATGAAGAAGCATGCGATAGATGAGTAGCTACGCCACATGGCCCTTTTTTGGGTTAGCGGTATTGATGTTCTAAGCAAATGATATTCATTCTTAACACAGGCCACAACGCGCGCTCATGTTTGGCTTGTGTATCAAAAACTACGGCGGTTCGGAAGTATGAGAGGGCATAATTTATGCCAAATTACGTAGCATACTAGCATTGTGCGAAAAGGTGTTTGGTGCTCATCAGAACCCAACAGAGCCTAAAAAACTAACGATGAAGAAATGTGTTAATTTCTCATGTGCCATGGGGTCCATAGGTTTACACCTGTTGAGGGATTTCTAGTATTAATTCAAAAGTTCTGACCCTCTTCTGATTGATGCAAAAACATCCATAAAAGAAACTATGATTTTTAGATATTAGTTTCTTTACAACCCTTTCCTAGATCTCTGGCTGTTAACGTTAGTCTCTCACGCAGAGATCAATGAATTAGATATTTTTAATTTTGCAGTCTGTGTCACAATCTACACTGTGGGAAAATACTTCCGTAACGCCGTATAAATCAAAACAAAAGTTCTGCTGATCCCCTTTTTCTTTTCAAGCACTTTACAATCAATGAGAGATGGAATGAGAGAGTAGCTAGCACCACGTGAGCTGGTAAGCTATACAGTGGTGACAACGATATATTATTAAAGTTAGGTTCTATGCAAATTGTCATGAGAATCTTTCATTTGCAGCCCCGCACATGTTTGACAAAAACAACTTTACAGTTAACAAGTACAACTGTCTAAGGATATCAGGTCACTCTTAAATAAATAGCCCATTAGTAAAAACAAACAGTGATTTCTTCTTTATCGTCTTAAGAATTGAATCTTGGGAAAATGCCGCTCAGACCCACTAGATGGTATTATAGAGACTGAGTATTTAATATTCAATAGTTCAAAGTTTGTGTTCAATATGTTTGTGAATAGCCCACGGGTCGGCATATGCCCATATTGTGAATTTGTTGTGGTCATGAGGTGTCGTCCCCCTTGTTTTGGGCGTAGTAAATTTGTCTCTCACGATTTTTATGACATGTTGATGCTGTACAAAAAATACAGCCACGGCAAGTGAAAAAGGAACCCTAAAAATACGTAACGAAGAGTTGGAAAGGGCAAATATTTCGGCCGTAATTTCTGGACTTGCTTCTAAGGATTTTTATGTTCATTGAAGTTGAAATTGAAGCACAAAAGATACAAAAATAATAAAAAATAAGCAGTTCAAATTTTCTCAGTTTCACGTGACAACGACGATTTCGTTGGAGAGCAGATGGTCATGCCGGCCTGGCATGCGTTGCTAAATTAAACAGGGACCATAACAGTTGGCAGTTAGGCTGAATTTAACGCCTTTGAAGTTGAGATCTTGATAGTATTATACGTAAATAGCTCATTAGCTTTTAAGTTTTCATGTTTTAGGCTAAAGGTTATAATTGATGTGTTGAAGATGATAGCTAAATACAATATTAAACTTAGTTTGAGGAACTCGTGTTTTCCAACTTAAAAACTGGTAAAATTCATTTATTACTTTGTCCCTTTCTCATGCAATATATCGGTTGAGGATCGGAAGCTCGACATATTTTGCCGATCCGCTTCTTTGCCGATTTAGCAAACGGCCCGCCGATCCGAGTCCGATACATATCGGTTATCTCTAAATAAAAACTAAAAGGCTTTTAGTATGATGTGCACTAACCTTGTTTGTTCCTGCTGTCTTAAAGCAGATGTCTGTCTGTCATATTCAACCATCAATGGTGATAAAACAAACTGTTAAAAAAGCCAGATAAATTTAAAAGATGATTTAGGTAACCTTTTTCTGTTGTATGCAACAGAAAATCCAGCATGCTTGATATAGGGACCAATGAGGACAACAGGCAAGTTCAAAACTTAGTTTTTGGTTTTCTGTAACTATTTATTTGTCAAAAAGGAATGGGAAAAAGAGCCAATGCAAAAAAGTTATAAATTGTTGGTTCAAGGTAAATACATTAGAGTTTACAATAGTCATCCCACCAGACAAAAGTCAGTGAGTGGGTTGTTTTGTGTGTAGTTTTACATACATTGGCATGAACTGACTGGTGTTGATTGGGACATCTATATATCATACCCAAAAAACAGTGGAGTATTCCTAGGGGATACACTAGCGATCGATACCTTTACCCTCCGCGACCTTACTTTTGCACAAAGGTCTCATTTGGGCACCGACCAGGGCCAGAAACCTCAATACCACATTAAAAAATCGCTACCGCGAAAATAGTCTGCCAATAGCGCGCAACTTACTTTGCGCGGGCCAATTCCCGCCCTGCGCCGGGGAAGGGGGGTTGAATGTCTTAATCCCAAATGTTTCTCCAACTTGTGTACAACAAAAACCTTCCCGAGACACCTTGGGGTGGATGGAAAAAAAACACATTGTGGGAGGTCCGTAAGGTCGCGATGGTAGGTTATCGATCGCTAGTGTATCCCCCTTTCACTTCTGAGAGGGAAATACACTGCGCTCTCGATAGCACCCTCGCGACCTTACTTTTTTCACAGTATCACACTGGTAGTCTCAGGCGGTGGAAGAAGGTACGGGGAGGAAGTCACCAGCGGATAGCATTATCCCCGTCTCCCACCGAGAGACTCACCTAGAGCCCTTGATCGCGCTCACTATTACTGGCACACAGTGCTGCAGTAGCAACATCCCCTATCCGCCCCAGAACGTCTCGAAGTACTCTATGAAATGTGGTTGCGGAACTCAAACCTATAGTATCCAGGATATCCTGGATTGAGGAGGCCTTTGTAAAAATGCCCAAGGAGGCGGCGTGAGCACGTACATCACGGGACCTAGCCCAAGAGCCGACCAACCGATCGTGAGGTTTTTGTTGGCGCTTCGGATGGTCGAGGTAACCCAGCGAGCTAAACTGTGTCCTTCCCGCTGCCGGACTATGGAGGCCCCGGTGGGGAAAAGATTGAACACGGTTTTGTCTTCTGGAGCCCTTCGGTACACTTAAGGTACCATTTTAGAGCCCTAACCGGGCACCAGGGTTCTCCGACCGCTGCAGCCAAGGCCAGTCCGGGAGAAACACCGGGCTGGTGTGAAAGAAGGAAAAAACCGCTCGTGGGAGGATGGAAACGCCGTCCTTCGACCCACCGAAAGTGAGCCTCGTCAATGGACAAGGCATGTATCTCGGAACCCGTCGCCCGGAAGCGGACTGCGACGAGAAGGGCCGTTTCCTAGATAAATCCAGGAGGACTGGCCCCTCTCCAGTGGCTCGAATTCCTCGGACGCAAGAACTGGCAGCACTAGCGCAGGTCCCACTCCGAAACGAGTGAACGAACCGGGGGACGAACCGAAAAAGCATGCCCTTCAGCAGATTCGTGAGGATCGGCTGTTCGAGACGACTGTCCCGTGTCCGGAAGCCCCGATGGAGCACCCCAATCGCGGTGCGGTAGCACCTGACTGTTTGACGCCCAAACCTGTGGAAAATTTCTGTTAGGATCCCCACATCTTGTCCTACAGAAGCAGACAGCGGATCGATCTACTCGATTGGCGCACCATCTATAGAACCGGCGGAGTCGGCCCACATAGGGGCCACCAAACAGAACCAGGCAATTGTCGAAAGAGATACTTCTCGAGGACTCTCGGTATCATCGCAATGGGGGGAAATGCGTAGCAATGATCCCCGACCATCCACCACCATTGCATCCTGACCCACGGCTATGGGATCTTAACTCCATGGGTAGTACGCCGGAAGCTGGCGATTCACGGCGGAGGCGCATAGGTCCACGTGGGGACGCTGTAGCCTCTGAAAAATGGACCAGCAGACTTGCCGGCGGGAGGCGACATTCCACTGACGCCCCCCTCACCTTCGATGGGCTGGCTTATAAAGCGTGGACCTCCGGGAGAGGGTGTCCGCTAGGACAATTCTCCACCCCTGGTACGTGTGATATCAGGCCATGCCCCGTTGCCTGCCACCACTATAGGAGCCTGACTACCTCCTTGCAGAGACTGGGGCTCCTTGTCCCCCTCCTTGTTGAGGTAGGTCACTACTGTCATGATGTCACATCGGACCAGGGTCACCTGTCCCTGGTCCGGGCGACAGTGCCTTCAGTGCCAGGAAGATTGGCCGCAGCTCGAGCACATTGATATGAGGGCGAGCCTGCAGGGGCGACCAACGGCCCAACCCGACTTTGAGCGTCTGTTGAAGCGTCACGGAAGGTGTTATTCCCTTCGGGGGCTCCCCCCGTCCAAGTTGGTGGATGCTTCCACTCAACTTGAGGTTCAGGGGCCAGCTTCATGGGCACTGGAATCTGGAGGGACATTGGAGGTACCGGATCGGAATATAACTGGCATGTGATCTGGATACCCTCATGCGTAATCTGCAGTAGGGAACAATCCGCTGAGGTGGCCAGGCGTCCCAGAAGCCGACAGCCATAGCCTGGTGGGGAACGACCTGCTCTCCAAGATTACTCGGGCACACGCCACGACCGAGGCTACTCTTCCTGCAGAGGCCTCACTTTACAGACAGAAAGTCCAATCTCGCTTCCAGAAAGTGGGGCCTCTGGGAGGGGGCGAGAGGGCTGACTTGACGAGGTTGACGATGAACGCAAGACCTTATCAGGTCTAGCACCTCCTAATAAGGCTGAAGCTCTGCCGAGGAGGCCAGCAACCAGTAGCCAGTCGTTCTAGGTAGACGACGATTGTCCTGCCCCTTCGCCGGAGGAAATCCGCCTACCACTTCAGGACACTTGTGAAGTTCGTGGGGCGGTCGACAGGCCGGAGGGAGGACCCGGAACTGGTAATTAAGCCACCCCTCCTAAGGCCAAAAACGGAGCCAATTCTGTGAGGATTCGTGCACGGGGCCGTGGAGAGATTGCGTCTCCAAATACAATGTGGGCACCGCCCCCGCCATCCCGTGGTAAGGAGAAGGTGGGAATAGAAGCCATCTTTGATTGGATGAGAGAGGCATTTCACGTCACGATTTGGCCAGCTAACTCTCTTGCAGGAGCGCGTCCCGCTAGGCGTGTCTCCTGGAAGAGGGGTGAACCTCACCCCTCTGAATGGGGGAGGGCAGGCTATGAACTCTGTGCGGTAACCGTGGGTACACCTATAGGAGCCGAGGGTCCGAGGTCACGGCCTGCACGCTCCCGCGAATTCAAAAGAGGAGGCGGATCGCTACCTCCTCCCCGCTTTCCATTTCCTTCCCCCCCCCCATTCTTTCCGCCTACCCACTGGAGGCGAGATTGCGCTTACGGGTAGTCATACAACGAACTGCGCGGTCGCCTTGACTCCCTCGGCCTTCGGGCTGGCCTCGACCTTTGCGTTGACCTTGAGATTCTGTATTTACGGCTGGGTTTACCCGCCGCCTTACCGCCGGTGCTACCTCCCTGGATCTGGAGGCTGGTAGCCCTGGTAGGGGGGAGCGGCTGGGCTGGAGCGCCCCATTGAGGGTCGGGAGGCTTTGGGCCTCGGATCCCCCTAAAGGGTTGTCAGTTCCTTTTTTCCTTCTCTTGCCCTGAGCGCCTGAGGTTCCGGCTTTTGTCGCTGAAACGGCCTTCTTTCGCTACATTGACTCCGCCAAGGTCTTTCCCCCGGGCGTCTCGGAGAATTCCCACGGGGGTCCGTGAAAGTTCAGGCCTTGGCGACCAACTTGCGTCTAGATCTCACCGACTGGCCGCTATACGAGCGAACTGCTCGGCGACCAAGTGATTAAGGTCGGATACCACGTTGATCATCCTATCAGTGGCGGCTCTGGAAAGCGACCTGTCCGGCTCTGTCAGGGCCGTGCCAGGTGGGCGAAAACCAAATGATGGCGTTGATCAGGCATAGGCCGTCCATCGCCAGGGAGTCAAGCGCCCGCAGCTCGCCATCTCGCTCCGTATTCCATGGTCGAACCCGGAATGGGGCGGGGGCTAGAGATTTACCCCAAGCGCCCTCGACCCCTGGGGGAGAGTCTGAAGGGGGGACGCATCTCGAGTGCCGGTCCCGAGACATTGCCAGGAAGGGCAGGCTCGGGGTTAAGCGGATGTAAACCAGGTAGGGGAGGGTCATCTTCCCCCTCCGGGAAGGCTGTCCCTAACCAGGAGATCCTGTCCACCTTCCCCTACCCCCCCCCCCGTCTAAGATCCTGGACAGAGTATGAAAGGCATTGAGATTGGGGGCTTGGGCGACGGGCTGTCACCCGAGAGTCTGACCCCTCCCCCCCCCCCCACGCCATTTTTCTTACCGCGGGGGAGACTAAACTCCAACCGCAGGCGGCATCCGAGGGACCGCCGCGAAAAATAGGGCCGAAACTTAGGGGTAGCAGCCGGTCAGCAAACGGACCTTCCACCGACTCGTGGACGATGGCGGGACCCTATATGGGTCGCCCCCAGGTCTGCAATAGGTCTCGTAATCCCATGCGAATCGTTCCTCCGACCTTGCCTCCTCCGGCTGTAGTGCCGGTGGTTGACGCTCCATGGTGGGAGGGTTTCCGACCACGGGACTGCGACCCTGAGGGGCGGTCTCGGCGGAGGGCGAGAGGACGTGGAGTCGGAGTAGCCTGCAGAGTGAAACCCCTGTGCCATCAGATGCCAAGGGGGGCCCAAGGGGCAGGAATGGCTCTGCGGCTGGTCCGATGCCTGGTTTCCTCACAACTTTGTGGGAGGAATGAGGTGGGCAGGTACACGGTTTCGCCGTGGGACATTGCCATTTAAAGAGGGGGAACGGCTTAAGTCGGACCCCAAACCATCTCGTTCTAGCCCTTGTGAGGGGCAGACGGGGTTGGATTGATCTCCCGTCGACCGTACGGTCGAAGGGAGGACCCGGTATGGTCCACTAGATGTGGAAGGTGGCACGCTAGGTTCTCTTATGTATGTATGTCGGGGACTGGTTGTCAACCACAAGGTGACACCTGGTCCCGTCCCGGAATATTCCGGGCGGGAGATACGACCCCAGGTTCGGGTCCACCCTCACTACGACTGCCTATGTCGGGTCGTTTGTAAGGGGTGGAACGTCGACCAACCATACTCGACGGAGGAGCGGGAAGGGTCTCCTTCATCGGAATCAGCTCCATCCTCTCCCTTTTGAAGAGGAGGTGGACGCCGACTCTTCCTCCCCCGAAAAGAGGCTGCAATCGCTAGCTTCAATGTGATAGCGTCATCAGGACCCTGTGGGAGGCAGCTCTTTTTCTTAGCGGCAACTCAGCTCGGTCGGGGGGGAGCTTGCGTTTGGGCGGCAAGGGCACTCGGTCGGCTCCAACGCATCAAGGATGAGGGAGAACTGACCCATGAGGGTTCTGCCAGCTGTTGCAATAGATTAAGTATACCGCTACCCTTTGGGGTGACGGGTTCGGGTCTCCAGCAAGGCAGTGGATGTCCCGGACTCTTGAGGAAAGACTGAGCCATGGCCTCGACCATGGGTCCCCGGCTGGATCAAGAACGCGACTGTGGTTGGGCTTCAAAGCCTACCCTCGGGAGAGCTGATCCAGGGTTCCCCCTGGTCGTAGTCCCGTTTGAGCTCCACTCCTGACCAGGTGCTCGACCTGGGACTGGCCTTGAATGCCTGCCCTCAAGGGAGTGGTCTAGGGAGGGGGGGGGGGGGGGGGGTGAGCGATCCGGTGGGGTCTCC
Source organism: Ophioderma brevispina (assembly GCA_023653785.1). Lineage (NCBI taxonomy): Eukaryota > Metazoa > Echinodermata > Ophiuroidea > Amphilepidida > Ophiodermatidae > Ophioderma > Ophioderma brevispina. The sequence goes on from JAMKCH010084744.1 coordinate 27,246, forward strand.
GACCTTGGTCTCGACCATGACCTGGTCATCTCCGACCTTGAGCTCGACCTGGGACTGGCCTTGATTGCCTGTCCTCACTGGAGCTGGTCTAGGGAGCGACCGGTCGGGTCTACGACCGGGTCTCGACCCCGGGACCTGGGCATCCCCGACCGTGAGCTGGACCTGGGGCTGGGCTCGAGAGTCCGCCCGCGTGGGAGCTGGTCCAGAGATTACTCGGTCGAGGTCCCGAACTGGGCGGCTGCCTGGACCGTGAGCTCGACTTGGGGCTGGCATTGGGGGCCTACCCTCGAGGGAAATGGTCCAGGGATCACCTGGTCGGGAGCTCCTCGACCCACGTTACCGTCGGGCGCCCTTTTTGGGTGGCCTCTTGGACGGCCTGACGCGGCGTCAGTGACTGGACCTCCTTTCCTTAACTGGGGGGGTCCTTTTTGAGGACCGCGCACCCGGGGAGTACCCCTTAGAGACCTCTTCAGGTGAAAGAGCGGGAGATCCGTCACAACAACGGACGTAGGGTGGTCGAGGGGGAGTCCCTGGGCCTACTCCCTCTGCTGCTTCCCCCTTGGGGGGCGCGCTGAGGGAAAAAGGACTCCTGATACCCCGGGCGGCGAGTGCTTGTCGGAGAGACAACTGGGGGACTGGGTGTCCCCTGTCCCTCGCGACGGCCTCCCGAGCCAGGTTTCTCACGGGCTTGGCCTTTTTTGGCCTTGAGGGAGCCTACGTACTCAAAGGTTTGCCATGCTCGGTCTGTCCACTGCGCATCGATGGTGAATCAATTGTCCCGGGCGCATGTCCTGCACACCGAACACAGGGCGTGGGGGTCCCTGATGGACAGGAACCACTCTGACAGTTCTTGATCTGGCTTACTGATTGGAGTCCATATTGGTGTCGCTTGTTGTCCTATCTGTAAAGCAGAATCAAGGAAATTAACAGAATTAGTACCCAGGAGAATTGAGTTATGGGGGTACCCCAAAATACTCTGGGACCAAGACCCGACACCGAAAGATTCTCTATCCACCGACCGGGGATCCCGAGGGAGCCTAGAGTTTCCCGACCTGTGGAAGGGGCCCACCTCTTCCCCTGTAAGCCGGGAGAGAGAGACCTTGCCGTGTCACGACCTCGCACCCGAGTCCCGACCTCTGTGAGGAGGGAGGGGGGGGATGGGGCGGATTTCCTATGTAAACTCGAGGGATGGCTGGGCGGTGAAGACCCTGACCTTTCTACCTCAAGTTATAGGCATCCTGCGACCCATCATCCCCCCAGGACTGGGGTGCGGACCAGGAGGGGGGAGAGGTCAGGGGCGGACTTCCTAGTGAACTCGAAGGATGGTAGGAGCGGGGAGCTCCAGCCCTTCAACTTCAAGTTAGGCGAGCAGCGACCCTGACCCCCCCAACCCCCCCCCCCCCCCCCCCGCGGAACCCGAGCAATACCAAGGGGAGGGGGGACCGGTAGAGATGGGAACAGGTCCCCCACCTTCCCGACTCAAAAGGGAGTACCTGGGCCCGCCGGGCCCAGAAAGACAGGGGGCCTGATAAAAAGACCATAATTAGGACCCACTTCCGGTTTGAGGAGGGGGGCCAAAACCTAGATCCATCCCAACACTCCCTAGGCGATGGGGAGACTCTCGGTGAAAACTCTAAACTAAGTGGCATGGTCCCATTTTGGGGTGACCCCCCGATCTGACTCAACCTGCCCCAAAATCCCTCTACGGGACCCAAAGGACGCCCCCCCACCCCTAAGATAGGGCCCCGGGGTGTGGGAGCGAGCCCCAGGGGGTACAAGGCAAAAACACCAAAATTGACTTAGAGCACCACTGGCGTACCATACCTGAAAGTAAAAACATGGAATATCAGCCTGAAAAGACCCGATTGGGGTCTGGCCTACCATCCCTAAAAATAATATCATATTTTTTGGTCCAAACGGCATATCATAAAAACCACCGTTTTTTAGGCATGACGGCTTACCATATAAATACGCAATATGGCGATATACGGCTAGAATATTGTTTACACTTTTCCTGGCACTAGCCTGATAAAATAAACAGGTGATAAAATTTGTCCAAATTTACAGGTAAATTGGGTTTTTACACCGAGTACATTTAGAGTGTTAGGGATCGAATTTTCTACCAGGCTGGATGATATGATTAATTTAAATTATCAGAATAGAATAGGTTCGATCCATAATTTAATTTATCAGTGGTCTAGGAGAAATCTTACAGTACTCGGCCGTGTGACGATTGTCAAATCCCTTTTGCTTTCCAAATTAACTTCCTGATTTTAATTCTTCCGGACCCACCCATTAATGTTATTAGAGATTTAAATACAGCCATATATAGATTTATCTGGAAAGGAAAGGACAGAGTCTCTAGAAATCAAATGATTCAAGATCAGAGGCAAGGTGGTGTGAGAATGGTTGATATTCAAAGTTATATATATGCCCTTAAAGTTACTTGGGTTAGAAGGTTACTAAATTCCAGCAATTCTGGATGGTGTCGGTTATTTTTTAAAGTGGTTAATATTTCGCATTTAATGTTTCTTGAGGGTGGTTCAATAAGTATTTTGAAAATGTTTAATAACCCTAACCAGTTTTGGTTTGATGTTCTTACAGCCTGGTGTAAACTTGTGAAAATTCACTCGCCCCTTAATATTAATGATGTTCTAAAGAGTGCTTTATGGTTCAATGATAGAATCATGATTGGTGGTGAAAGCATTTTTATCCACATTGGTCGAAGAGGGGTGTTAATTTCATATCCGATATTTTGGATGAAAAAGGGGAATTTCTCTCACTCGCAGGTTTTAAGAACAAATATAAAATCCGTACAAATTTCATAGAAAATAATGGTGTTATAAAGGCAGTTAAAAACACTTTCAAGAATTTTTTGGAAGCTGTTAATTTAGCCCTCCCAATGATGCCTTTCAATTTTGAATTGATTTTAAAAGATAAGAAAGGTTCTCGAAGGATCTATGATATCTTTGTTTTGACTAAGAAGGTGGTTAGAAAATTGCAGAGAAGTGGAACAACAAAATGAATTTGCATTACGATTTTGAGGATTGGTCAATCGTTCATACTATACCTTTTAAATGTACCACTGATACAAAACTTAGATGGTTCTATTTTAGAATTGTTCATAGGAATCTTGGGGTTAATTCTTTCTTGTTTATGATTGGTAAAAAAGATTCAGAGCTATGTACCTTTTGTAATAAGGAGGAGGAAACATTAATTAACCTTTTTTGTGAATGTGGTGTTACAACCTCCTTCTGGAATAAGATAGCAAAGTGGTTTAAGGATCTTCTCAATATTAATATTATTATTGATAAAGAGATGTGCTTGTTTGGCATAAGGGATGCTAGAATTAATTCAACAGCTCTTAATCTGATATTATTAATTGGTCGCTTTCATATTTATAAAATGAAAATGAATGAGTGGCATCCAAATTTTGTGCTCTTTCGAGATGAGGTAAAAAGATACTATATTTATGAGAAATATATCTTCACCAAGAATAGTCAGGCTCAGAAGTTTAACAGAAAATGGGATACCTATTCGGCTTTATTTGTTGAAGTTGGTTGTTAACCTGTGTAATTTTTGCTCTCAAAATTGAATATTATGTATTGTCTTATGTATGTCTTATATTGATTAAATGTGAATAAATTGTTTTTCCTCTGTGGAAAAAAAAATAAAACAGGTGAGAGAAGGCTCGTAAAATCACCCGTGCTTCAGGAAAACGTCCTCGTCCTAAAGACGGAGTAGTGGATTTACAATAGGGGGCCGCACAAATCTCGGGCTAGGATAGGCGGCCTCTTACATGAATACAATTCAATATACGGCGAGATAAAAACATCGAAAATTACATCTAATTCGCCGAATAACACTAAACTCTTAGGCTACGTTTTGTCTAAGGGTACTTAAGTGCTCGAATCGACTTTTCTTTCTGGTAAGTGCAGCTATTTGCCCGGCAGATTGGAAAGATTTTTTCCGGTAGCGTCAGCGATACAGCATGCCCCAATTTGAGAAACAATTTGATAAGGACGATTCACCGCGCATGGGCGGTGAATTGCCCGAAAAGTAGTGCGCGCTATCGGCGGACTATTTTCGCGGTAGCGAAATTTTTAATGTGGTATAGAGGTTCTGGTCGGGCCCAAATGAGACATTTGTGCAAAAGTAAGGTCGCGGAGGGTAGCTATCGAGAGCGCAGTGTATTTTCTAAATACATTGGTGGATGAACGTTACTGAACTGTGCCAAGGGAATTTAAATTTTACTTGCTCATAGTGATAAGGAAAATTAAATTTATCTAGACTAAAGGTTTGGTGAAGTACAAATTTTCTGTGAAAATACTAAAAATATGACCTTCGACCTCTAGATGTACCCTTTTTTATTACTTAATTATTTTCTATTTCAGCCAATGGTCACTGGTTTAATACCTACTTAATTAAGTTGTTAAATTAAGGTTGTAACTTGTTGATAAAGTTCATACCTGTGATCAGAGAATTCCAAAGAATGGTTAAACTGTAATTTTTCTAATATTTCCAAATAAAAAACAAGTTTGTCTCATTAGATAGCATACATTGTTTTGGGTTTTAACACATTTTAAGGTGTTTTACTCAATCGCTCATCTTGATTGTTTTTAACTTTCAGGAAAAAAAGGAAAGTTTGGTCGCAAAAGGTCTGAAAAATAAAGTGGGTCAAAAATGCAATTAAAAAAAACACATTTTTGCATTAGCACTTCTCCCCCCCCCAAAAAAAAATGCATTTCACATTGCCTTTTTTCTGAGACACACCTTGTTTTTTTTATTTGGCCTTATCAAATATTATTTGCAACAATAATTAGTTTGGCAAGAATTATTTATGAGAAATAAGAAAGAGTTTTGAGGAAAAAGAAGGTTATGGTTAGTTCTTTTTAGAATAAAATAAGTTCTGTCAAAGCGACAGTAATGTCAGTAGCCATGGCAATTATAAAAGTAAATGTGGAGCAAGTAAAGGGAGTTAGGGTTAAATACCTATCTACGGTGTACTGTATGAATTACATCACAGACAGAACATAATTTTTCCTCCTATTTTAAAAATCTACTGAATGCATCAGCCTGATGTAAAAATCATGAAATATTATTTTAGGAGTGGCTTCAAACTCGACCCCTGTTGACTGGTTTCCATGTTTCATTGTTAAAAACAATAGGGTTCCAACCAGAAGGAACCAGCAAGCAACCAGGGATTGGTTGCTTGCTGGTTCCCAGGGACTGGTTGCTTGCAGGTTCCCAGGGATTGGTTGCTTGCAGGATTGGAACCAACAAGCAACCAGGATTTTCCCAGGGATTGGCCATGGTTGCTCACAGGTTCCCAGGGATTGGCTGCTTGCAGGATTGGAACCAGCAAGCAACCAGGGCTGGTTGCTTGCTGGTTCCCAGGGACTGGTTGCTTACAGGTTCCCAGGGATTGGTTGCTTGCAGGATTGGAACCCGCAAGCAACCAGGGATATTTTGTTTTGAAGCCACCCCTTATTGTCTCTTTATTACCTTCTGCTTGTCAACCATGGTGCTGCTGGGTCACCAGGTCTCTGGAGATTGGCCTGCAATGAAAGATACAATAGCATACATCATACATAGGTATGAAACCAAAATGAAAAAAAAATCTTATGTATAGACCACAGAGTTGGAGTAATAAAAGGCTAGAGGTCGGACGTCCATCTTGAATCGGCGAGCTCACTGGTGGACGCTTAGATGTTTACCGCCCAAGCCATACAACTAAAACTTACAGCATGGAAAAATGCACATTCTCGTTGATTTCGCCAGGGCCCCCTCGAATATAAAATGATCCTTAGATATCCAAGAACATCGTCAGGCATGTGGTTTGTTCAGAAAGTTTACCGTCGCAGTTATCAGGCACTGTGTTTTTTGCAGATTTCCAAAATAGCATGGGCTATAGCATGTTCGTAGTTGCTATGACGAGTGTGACGTATTTAACACAGTAGTAGTGCACAGTTGTAATATTTTAATTAGTAAGTATGGAACTTTGACCTCGGTATGTGCGAAAACAGTGTCCGCCTGCAAGTTTGTATTATTGGTAATCAGCGAAATAAAGCGTGTTCGTGCCCATCCAAAAGAAATAACCCGGGACACAGTCACAGGAGACTATATCATGCCCATTCATCCGTAACCACTAGTCAAAAGTTCAAAGAAAAATACATCGGTCCTACGTCAGCCTATCTTACAACTTGACCTCACATGACCTTTGATCTTGGCATGTGATGATGTGACCTTTGACCTCATCAACAAATGAGGGATCCAATGTTGCACCTATGACTCAAGTTTGGTTCCAATTGCACTTCAACTTTTCAATTTCTGGGTAAGTATTTTGAAATACATACACAAGTACATGTATGGATCACACACAAATGCAAAGTTTTTACAGGTTTGTTTGGGGTGTTTATTTTCACAGGGATGTAAGTGAGCATATCATTGATTTCCTGAAAATCGATCTGGCCCTTGCCCCAGCGGCAAAACGCATGCGTGCGAGTGCGGCGCGACGCTAAACGTTCATGCGGGAATCGTTCAAAACAAAAGGCTACAGAAGAAGTTAAATGGGTATATCCCCAACCAAAAATGTGATGCGATCTGGGAAAACCCGCCACATGGTGGGAAATTTATATTTTGAGTTTTTAATATCACTGCAGAGTTTGAAATATTAAGTTTCCATAATTGTTTACTTCTTTCTTCTTTGATGCGCAAGTCAAAAGATACGCCTTATAATACACTCTGACAAAAAACAGAATTTAAGCTATTTCTTTATTTTTTTCAAAACTGTCCTGTGCGACATGTGGCGGGTTTTCCCAGATCACATAAATGTGATTATGCTTAAAAGTTAAATATGCTGAAATAATATCACCTAAGTCTATAAAAGTCAAACAAAGTATCTTAGATCCCTGTTTCATAGTATACCTATAGTATTGATTTTAATTGAAAGGAGTATTTTGTGATCCTAGCATCTCATGTTTGTTCATGGTTCACTAGACATGCACGAGGAAAGGTTATTGCCAAAATTTCAGTTGACTCTGACGGTGCATTTTGGTGTTATGAGCAAATGTTTGTATCACGCTTCCCCATAGACCACCGTCTTGTAATTTCTGTCCGTTTACGGAGAGAAAATACAAAATTACGAATTTCTTCCAGAGTAGATTGAATTTGCAAGTAAGATTAGGCACACATGCTATACTTAAGCCAACAGTTCAGATGAAATAAAAATCTCAACTTTTTAGGTAGATCGGGGATGAGGATGCAGATCACAAAATGCCCCTTTATATTGTATATGTTGAGAGTACTATTCTCCACAGGCCTTTCACTTACCTTTTCCCTTTCATCTAGGGGTAAGTATTTCTCTTGATAATACTGTACTACTGCATTCAACCTTTGAACTGCAATGAGAATTAGAATGACACAATATGAAAACTCAATTTCCAATTTAGGGCCTAAATTCCCTTTTTCAACGAAATTGAGTTACTACAATACTAGTAGAATAAGATACACATTTTGACACTAATTTCACGTTTCAAGCGTACTCGGTTCCGAAGTTATCGGTTTCAGCATTTTCTGGAAAAGTTTGCATTTTTGAAAAGGTTTGCTACCAGGGCTCATGCTAAGGATTTTTATTTGTGTAGCAATTTTTGCAACAGCTCTTGCTTTGATCACGTTGATAGTGCAAACGTATAGGGAAAAATTGCTAAACAATCTTAAAATTGCATAGCAAATGGCAGAAAATGTGTAGCAAACTGCTATGCTAAACAAGCTATCATGAGCCCTGTTTGCTACTATTTTACAGAAAGAGACAAAATATCTTGTGTGATTGTGGTTTTATGGGAATGTAGTTTTCCCAAATTTGGTCTGCAAATGTTTTCCAAAAGGGCCTAAATCCACTTCACACATAAAATGAAGAAAATTTATACATTAAAACCATGTAAAAATTTAAAGAAGATAAAATCTAAATCTAAGATAGTAAGCTATGTTTATCTGATTGTTTTCTCTTTTCTTTGTTCCTCTTTTTAAAACGATAAAGTCGCGATTTGTTGGATATAACTTTCCGTATGTGTTACACTCACAAGCAGTCTCATAGGACTTTCACTAGTCCACTTATGTCATTATCATAACCATGCTATCCTCACACTGAATGGGGGCATTATAACAGTGGTTCCCTGGCTTTGTACGTGCTAAATATAGGAGTTTCACAGACCTGGTATTACTTGCATGCACGGTGTACCACTACCCACATACCAAGTTTTGTAAAATTTGGAAATTGGGATTATCTGGTAGAACTTCACCTCTAATGAGCCAATCAGAGCAAAATAAGCAAATGAACTCATAACCCTATCCCACCGGCAAAACCATTGGATATTAGGCATTGGTATCTGGTACAAGTTTAGTGATGTCCGATCTACGTTTTATCGGTATCGGCCGATACCGATATTTTCGTAAACCGATCGGCCCGATACCGATCTGATACCGATATATTTTTTAATGACCACATGCAAGGAATTTTCCATATCATAATACACATTATACATGTAAGGAAGTCCTCTTGTTGTACTTGCTATTCAGACAAGATATTTCATGAACAAAAGAATATGTCCCATGATAAAAAGTTCATCCTTGCGGTAAGAAAATTGAATTTTAGAACAATAAAGTGGGATGTTTCTTAGAGAACTGAGTGTTTATACTGTGTTTCAATGCCAGAATGTATATAGTACTGTGCTTAAACGCCATGGCGTACACGGTCATCGAATCGATCGGTAGAAGGGGAGATTTTCCGATCACCGATACCGATCCGATCCGACTGATATCGGTACCGATACCGATATACCGATCGGATCGGTACATCTCTATACAAGTTCATCACCTCTGTAATAATGAGCCAATCATATATGCAAATGAACTCATTAACATGCACAAATAATGATGACACAGTGCATGGGTATATAACATGCACCACTACCCACATACCAAGTTTTGTTAAATTTGGACATTGTGGTCATCTAGTAGAAGTTCACCTTTTTAAATGTAGTAATGAGCCAATCAGAGCATACGAATGAACTCATTAACTCTAACACACCCCACCGGCAAAAACCACCAATCAAGTTACTCACATTGCTGATTATTGCTGGTTGGCCCGCAGGAGAAAATACTTTTTTACAATGCTGCTACTGCAAGTTGCTGGTGGGAAGTTTTCCCCTCAGGACACCCATTGCTGTGCATTGTCACTAGACCACTTTCACCTCAGAAGATCTACAAGGGACTGCTGCCAATTGCCAGTGAGAATGTGACACGTATCAAACTTTAACCCAATCGTCACAAGTCACTCCCGACAACACGTCCCAATAGTAATGCAAGGCACTACCAAAGTATCTCCTGAAGTCCCATCGGCAATACATGTAGGTGCAATTGGGCTTTGGGTTGCCAGTGGGCCATTTTCCCTCCAGCGAAAAAACGGCAGAAATAGCATTGAAGTCCCACCAGCAATAGGCAGCAATGGGTCTCTTGGGGGGAAGATGTGACGGCAACTCACAGCAGTTGGTTAACTTTTCGGCCATCTCCTGAAGGTCCAACGTACACTCAACGTTTGGGAAGAATCCGAAAGTACTTTGGGAAAGTAGTGCACGGGAGGATAAAAAATGGCGCCAGGAAACTACCTGTAAAGCGGCCCAGTGGTAATGCAAATGAGTGTCCTGAGGGGATAATGTACCACCAGCAACTGGCAAGTGCTAAAAAAGTAAAATAGTTCCTGAAGTCCGACCAGCAGAATACGTCAACTGAAGCAACTCAATCAATAGCTAGTTGTTGCTGGTCTGACGTGTTAGGGTTAATAAACAAAATTTACACTACTATAATTTATGACTTTTTAGTCGCCCATATTCTGGAAATCATTTTGTTTCATGCAAAATTACGAACCCGGAAGTAAGACTCAATTAATTATTAAACATGGCGGTGCGCCGATTATTTGGACGGCAGTTGTGGAGGAATATAACTCAAAATACTATTGAAAAAGTCAAGATATACGGTAGTTTTCTAGAATTTAGGATAAATTTTCAAGTGAAAGGTTACATGCATCAATCTACAGTTTGAGTTTAATTGTTATACTCCATAGATTGGGAAGGCTATATTGAATTCCATGCCAAGTTTTTGTTGTGTTATTGAGCTTCATGGGTGCAGTACATGGATTTGTATAGCACATTGACGTTTTGGGGGTTGATTGATGCATTCACCCGGTAGATTTTAACTCAAAGTTATGTCGACATTATGTCGCCATCAGGAATTTTTTTTAGCAATATGTCAACAGAAAAATAGATATTTCTTACGCACATGAAAGTCGATTGTGAGTTTATTATCGTTATCCGCCCGCATCGCTTTTTTGAGACTAGAAATACCCGCGTCAAAATTTCAAGATTGGCAAAATAATTATTTTAAAAATATCATCAGGTTTAGCAATTGGAAACATATATTTTTTTTCTGTGGCCCTACACTTTCGGTATCAGTTTGACTTTTAAATATAAAAATTTTAGGTCAATAATGAAATCTGATGAATGAAAAATAAAAGTCACCTCATCAACCAGGGGGAAAAAAGTAACAATAAACTTGGAATTGACTTTCATGGGCCTTATGTATCCTCTATATTACTATTATTGAGTTTTCACCAGTTTGCTTTGTGTACAGAATGTACATGTAACTTGTGTCTTTACTAAAGTCCTACCAATTTGAACTTAAAGCAATAACAGCACATTTTTTGAAGAGCGCCCCCAATTTTAAAAATTACAGATTTTTGCATAGTTGTGTTGGTAATAGTCTAGAAAACTATACCTGCAAGTGGTAATGTTCAAGAATGCATATTTGTTATAAAAGAAGCGATTTTGTAATTAAAATTGGGATCCTTGATTGTAATTTAAAGGCTGATTCAGAGATTTCGAAAATATATATTTTTTTTGTGTAGTAATTAAAAATAGTCATCTAGAACTATAGATAGTAACCTAAAATGCTCAATTCCAAAGTATGAGAGGAATTGGATTTTCCGTTTTCATGATACCGTGTATAACAAAAATTGCGGATCCGGAATTTATAACAAAGTTGTGATTTTCTATATATGAAGGACTTCGATTTGAGCTTAGTCTTTTCACACAGTGATTAGTAGATGGAGAAGCATTATGTATATGCAAAAAACACGATTTGTTTGAAAAAAGAGCGCGCCCTCATCGGGAAATCTCTGAGTCAGCCTTTAATGCTGGTGCTGGAAACGCCACATTATGTCCGTCCATGGTGAAATAGTCCCTTAGATAATGCTACCTCACAAAAATGACCTCTAACTTCACTTGCCTGAACCGTAGGAACAACTAACGGATGAGCGTAAACATGTGTCTCGTGGTGCAATTTCCCGGCTATTTCGTATTGAGGGACGTTTCCAACAGCCGTTGAATTATTATCGGGGATCTCTGATATTAGTTATTCTAAAGTTCTACAAAATTCCTTATTTTGCGACACATAGAGAATGCTGAGCTCTAGCATTCACAGGTATTGTTTACTGGCCAATTACCAATGCAACTGTGCAAAAATCTCAAAATATCCGGAAAATAGGGGGTGCTTGTCCAAAAAATGTGCTGTTATTGCTTTAAACTAAGCCTAAGGTTTCTGGAATCATGAAAGCAGCTGGACGTGCCTGATGGCACTTTTTTCAGTGAGCTACATGTAGCATGGCTAAGGGGTCTCTTTATTTTGCGAGCTGTTACCGGATATTACCGGGATGTGTTACTTTCTCGTTAAGCTGGGGGGGAAGGACATGCCATCCTAACAGCAACAGTGAATTCATATTGGTATCAACATCCGGTGCTAGTCTATATCAAAGACTTAACAGTAGGAGGGCGCTCTTATGTGTATCGAATGAAGACTCGACTAAAGGCTATATCTGGTCACGAATATTTAAATTTAGATGACCATTATTAGAAATTACACTGTTTTGCAGTGGGGTTTAATCCACTAACCCCAACGGATTTTGAAGACAATAATTTATTCCAAAATTTTCACGGTATTACAACTTAAGATTTGTTGTAACTTGTTATTGAACAAAGGTTTAAGAGGTGATTTTGTGTCACTGGACTGGGGTCGAGGCTGCCATACAAAATGCATCTAAGAATTTCCTAAATTACCGTTTGGAAATTAAATGGCCCGTTTCACAATTAGGCGCCACTTTTTATCAACTGAGGGTTAATTTTTCAAAGTGAGTTAAAAGTTGTTTACTACTTGTTTTCTTCTTGCCAAGGCTACAGGTTTTCATAAAAATACCTCTGGCTAGCTTAATTGTTCACCCCTCTCAAATAAAATTTAAGTTACTTGTTTAATTTTGGGTAATTTTGTTGAAAAATGAATTCAAAATTACACATGAATAATGTACATTGACTTGTCCATATAATGACAATGGACATTGGGCAACAGAAAGTATGCCCCAGGCTTCCTCTAGGACAAATTTGAATAAATTTGGTTGATGGCAAATTCAAGGTGTATTTTATGACCAAAAATGGGAATTGACTACTAATAGTTTACTTCACACTGAAAATAATCAATGTATGGCACACTGAAAATAATCAATGTATGGCTCTGATAATTCAATGGTTTAAAGCTCTTGGTATAGGTAATAGGGACAAATAATGCCAGCTGGCCAGGATAAATAGATAGTTGATATCAATGTTTGTAAAAAGTTGGATGTGACATATTACAATGTGAACGGACAACTAATGATGTTGAATAAAAGTGTTTTCAACCAAAGAATGCTTGAAGATTTAACATTTTATGAGTTCCTAAACACAGTAGAATATTTCAAAACACTTTTATTGGGAATCGGCAGTATATTGGCTAGTTTTAGGGGTGGATGTGACAATTCTTTCTTGTGAACGGACAATTGCGTTATTATGAGTAGTTGTTTAATCTGAAGAATTATGTTTTATTCAGTCCATCTGAATTTTTTGACAAGAACCTATCACATTTTTTAATTTTAAATGTTTTTCTGGCCTCTCTGCTTCAAATTATGTTTCATAAGCCCATGCATTACTGAGCAAGGCTAAAAGACAGTGTTTATGAAAAATTTAAAAATGGAAATGGTTCTGAAATACATCAAGCAACCTTAATGACATTATAAAATATAACCCATAGAATGTGAAAAAGGCAATCAAACAAGTTAGTTGATAGGCATTTTTATCCACAACTCCTTTTTGATGGATGTGACAAATGGGTGTGAACAGACACATTTTTAGTGGGCTGGCATTAATTTAAAGAGCATAATAGGACTCATAACTCATTGTGCTTTTTAGTGACACCAAATAGCTCTAACAGAATAACTAAAATTGGGTACACTAATGATATTTATATTTGAGCAGTGAAAGAAAGTTGTTTTGGATGTGACGGATGTGACTAATGTCACAAAAGTGAACGGACAAATTAAAATAATTGCCCAGCCCATAAAGATCGTATGATCCTAATGTGTAGGGTACCATTATAAAGCTCTTCCAATTGTATTTCAAAATTAATATTACAAGTGGAATATTTCATTCTTGTTACACCCCAAATTCTACACTTAAAATATTGTGGATGTGACAAAATAGTGAACAGACAATGAGTGGTCCGCATCCATTTTGCTGTAAACAATAATTAGAGTGAGCAATAACACCAATGTTTTAAGTCCATAATCGTAGGATAATATCAAATTGACAATATTTTTTGTTAACAAGAAATACTTGATGTTTGTTTTAAGAACCACTTTAAAATGTGTGTAAAATTGGAACGGACAATGTCACATCCACACACGGAATTTTTGCGTGCATATCACTACTTATACAAGAAGAAGCTTTTCCTTAATTTTGATCTTAATACAAAGTGGGACTTATTCTCCAACAAAAATAAAGTAGAGGAATAGGGAAAATGTGGGTGTTGAAGAATGGCAGCTTGACAAAAATAACCTTAATTTCCAGTTGACACCAGAAATGGTCATTTTAGGCATGTTCTGATATCACAACACCTAAACTTGTGACAGGAGCAAGTTGGTTAAGCTATGGGAGGTAGAGCCCATAGGGAGGAATGGAAAAACCACAATAATAATACTCTGATCCCATAATTTTGAACATGCTAGGAAGGAAAAGACAAAATTTAAAAAGTGGCGCCTAATCACGAAATGGGCCAAATCTCATATCATGCCCAAATCGAGCACGTTGTGTCCTGCAAGCCCCCCCCCCCGCTAGTAAGGGGTCTCTTTTCAGTAGACTCATTTGAGGGGATTGCCTAACTTTGTTGTTTCTATTCACGAATATCATGTTGATAATGAACTACTATCATGCTGATAGAAGAAGGGGTATTGTATTTCGTGTTACTATGCATGGCGAAGCGAAGACCGGGCCTGCGGAATTTGACTACTCAGTGACACTGCAGACTGGAACGCTCTCTCACAGACTCTTAATCGTACTGGGATGAATTTAGTATTCTGCCACCACATCCTTCAACATAGGGATGTGAGTGGTCATGTTAAAAAAACGCGGAAAATCAGAAACTTCCCGTCTACTGTGTGACTGTCAGTGAAGGTTGCCGAATTTGACAGACTCAAGTGGCATTTTCGCTACCACTAAACTATTAAGTTAGATGGCCTGCGACAAAATATCTTCACAAATTTAACATTTGACAGTGTACTTAAAAACGTGTAGCAGCAGATTTACTGAATTCACAATACAACTCAGATAAAATTACTCACCCAAATTGTTGCTAATGTCCTTCATCGACAGTGATTTGCAAAAAAGGCTTAGAAATAAATAAAATATACATTTGCTTTTGCATGTTGAGTAATGGCGCTGGTATTGCCACTGTCGTCACTGTTGTGGAACTATACAATTATATATGGAAGGATTTCCCCTAAATTTTGTATCTCAGAATTACTAATTATGAATTTTATGCATCTATTAAATATGATAAAAGACCTCAGATAAGTGTATGCCTTGTTTTACGAGCGAGGTTATGAAACAATTTTTATTAGCTCCGAATATTTGCGAAACCTTTCTTCTCGGAGCCTATTCATTTACACAGGTTATTGTATACGGAAATGCTTCTACCGTGATGGAGTACGCGCAAATAAAAAACTGTTCATCACGGTAGAAGTTCCTTGACACAATGTTGTGTATTGTGATCGTCCAGGCATTGGCCATGGGTAGGAACGATCAGAAAAAAATAGAAATTTATCAACAAAATTCAAAATGATGTTGGTATGAAAGAATATATAATTTGTAGTAGTAGGAGAGGTTGCTTACATAACTAGGACTAGAAATAACAAAGTTATAGTGAAAAATGTGTCCTTAAACTGACTTCTTTTTAAGCACAGGATGAGCTCCAAAACTTGTGACCACCAGCTGGCAACTGCACTGAACTATTGGGCTCACTGAAAGCTGGGCTGTGTGTTTTGCGTGGATGAGTGAACAGGGAATACAATGACAAGGATTTGTCAACACAATGGTGGCATGATCAGCGAACAGAGCTCAATAGCTAACCTCCACATAGATTGCACCCAATAATATGGGTGTTAAGTGGAATTTTATAGATTTATTGAACCTAGCAACACCACAAAAAAAACTACTCAAGTTGAAATAGAGCTGAATGTCGCCACCAATGGCAGGGTGTCTGGTTGTTACTAGCAATGGGTGTATGATCATGATTAGACACGTTCAGATTTCCTCAAAAGAGGGCTCACTTCATCAGGATTCCCATAGGTACACAGATCGAATCTGTGTCAGTGGGATATTAACCCTCTGACACAGACGATAGGTAATTGCATTGCGTTTAAAGCATGTTACATACAAAATTACATACCTGATTTTATCTGGTTGATGGACTTATTTTTCCCTTTTTCAAAGTAGTGTCATTATTACCAAATCACGTAGACACAATTGTTAACTTCCAAAACATCACAAAGATTTCAAAAATTGACAGCTCGTAATTGAAAAAAAAGAAAGAAAACTGGTTCGTTTCACTACACAGAGTCTGAATGTTTGTTGATAAACACGCTTTCACACAAATGACCCGAGGTCATTTTAACATTCTCTGCTATTGGGAAATCATTACGCCACTTACACTTCATCAAATTGGTGAAATATAGAAGTGTTACCATCAGTAAAGGCCCGTGAAATTTGCAAATGGTAAATACGCCATTCATATTTTATTATTTTTCAATTTAAAAATGATTGTTAATAATAGATAAGTAAGAATTATTTTTTATTCTGCGTAGAGTTTGATGAAGCAGCCATTTCGTTAGAGCCATTGATTTACACGATGTTCACTGGTCTGCGGGAGTATCCCGATATGCCTGGGAAATATCCTCGCGAAACTTGTAATGTGCGAAGTGCTATCCGTGTGTTGGTAACGGAACATGATGAATTTCGGGATATGTGCAATCATGAAAACTGGATTAGTCTCCCTTGTGTAAAAATGAGTT